>QTSX02005009.1:0-266580 GCA_014839935.2 Entomophthora muscae | reverse complement strand
TTATATAGCTTGTGCTGTGGCGGGGATATAAGTTGGATAAAAGATAAAGTAGGTCATGTGCAGAATGGGGTTGAGTCACTGGATACTTGGACAGTCATGTGATATTGGTTTGTTGCCTTTCTTGGTATGTAAAACAGTATATTGGATTGGCACCAAACCAGGCAATGACTGGATGTTAAGTGTGTTGGCGGTGAACAGAATACCTGCCATCCACTCCCTGATATTATTATGTAATTTTTGCCCATTTTGTTTCTTGGCATGGGCATCACAATGTCTTTGCCCACACCTTAAATAGTTGGTTCATATAGATATGTATTATAGATCTGGGGGTACCTTATAGAATGCATACTTATCACTCATTCAATTAGTTAAGGATTTGTTTTATATTATCCCAAATATTTGGTCATCAGTAGCAGGCTTTAAGGTATTCATAAAGATTCTGATACAGATATTCCCTAAGTATCTGTGGTAACAAAAGATGATGCCAATATTTTGTGTTGGAGAATTCAGGGTAAAGTTTTACCCCTTGATAATATTCAGGAAGGGTACCATAGACAGGTTTGAACAGATAATGGTTATTGGTGACCTTTTTTTGTACATCCATTGGTGTTCCAGGTGGTAAGTTTTCTTGAATATTATCCATTATTAATATGAGCCAATCAGGGTCTTCATCATTGTTGCAGAGTAGATCCGTTTGATATAGCCTTAATAGGTTTTATGTAGTTGGTAACACTTTCCTGGTTTGTTTTTGATGATAATATGGTACCTTTAGATAAGGCTCATATATAAAAAATTTCTTCTTGAGAGGTGCTGTTGTGTCTTTAAGAACACTAGTAGTTTGTGACTAGTTAAATTTTGAAAAATTGTGCACCTTCCAGATAACAACATTTCTCATTAGATAATGAAAAATTGCTGTTGAATCCTTTGAATGGATGGTGTATCTTCTTTCACAATCTTATAAATTCTTTGACTTGTGTGCAACAGGGAGGTAGGCATTTGATTTTTGTCTGTATTTATAGTACACCAAGAATAGTGTAGTTATATACATATGTTTCTAAATTGTAGACCCCTTTTTGAATGGGCTACTGGAGGATGGGCGCCATGTTCATATGTTCCTTGAGCTGGCAAAAGTGTTGCTCTTGTAATGTGTGGGATAACTGTTATTCACTCAAGCCTCATCCTTAAAAGCACAAAAAAACTAACTCATTAAAGTCTTAATCAATTAAGCCTAAGGATTGTGCCTTAAGGACTCCGTCCTTAAGGATATGTTAGATGTACAACTGGTCTGGTATGCAAGGCTTAAATATGGATTATAGGCATTCCAGTTTGTTAATTATGATTGCATATGAAACTTAATTCAAATGTGCATAAAAGTCCTTCCTGTATAATGTCCCTATAGCTCACATAAAATATTTTGACTTATACTTTAGAACTGTCATTTCAATTTACTACTATTAGCACTTTTTTGAATTTTTGGCTCAAAAATTGATCAATAAAGCCTATAAAACAATATATATTGTGACTCTGCTTTATTATTACCTTCTCTACTAAAAGTAACAGGAAGATCCCCCTGCTGTACTAAAAGTTAGAGTTAGTGCCCTAGGCTTAGTCAAAGCAAAATGTACTGTATCCTGCTTCTGCAGTACATTATATTAGTATCCCTGTTTATCAGGTAGAAGCTTCCCAAGAAGTTTCTTCTCTTAATACTTGTAAATAAACTTGTGAAAATCACAACAGGTCCAGAAAATCTTGTTTATATTTCCAGCAATTGTTAATGTTAGGGTGGTCAGTGCTTCCCAATCTGGTATAAATCTTCTGATATACACAATCATCCCAATAAAGAACAGAGCCAACTCTTTATGCAAGGTAATTTAATGTCATTTAAGACTCTGAATTTACAAGGCTCTGGTTTTATTCTGTACTTGCTTATGATGTGCCCTAGGAAATGTAATATGTTGGAGAGAAACTCACACTAGGATGTTTTAGCAGCTAGTTAGTTATATTGTAATGTTGTGAGTAAGGTTTAGAAGTTCTTCCAGTGTTGTTCTTTAGCTATACTTTAGATTATTATATCATCTAAATAAGCTATGTTTGTCTTCAAATATGCTCTTTGAACACTTAATTCATTTATATGATAAATTTTACAACTTATAATGCCTCTCTGCCCGCTAACTGATCTCACAATACATAGGAGCGCTCATAGAAGCATCCCATGGCGTATCTAACAGCATGGATTATACTGTGGCTAATGTCAAATTACGGACAATATCTCCTAAATAGAAGTGTGGACTTTTCAATGTGCTGATCTCTTGCCTAAGATATTTGTAGCTCAAACCCCATTTAGATCTGGCCACTGTGCCACCCCTTGATGGACTTGTGGCTTCCCAGTTTATTATATTAATTACAATATTCCCAAAATAACATTATATTATTCCTATTATGTGTCCTTTCTATATTGACTGCTGTCTTTCCTAATTCAAATACTGAGCTGTAATTGGTTCAGTTGCAACAGTAGTGACAGCAGTAGGTTCAATTAACAACCTAACTTTAATGAAATTCCACCAAGAAAGGACAAAGTGCTGGCTATATGGCTACACCTCATCAATATATCTTCTTACCCATCCCTGATAGAGGCATCCCCAAGGGATACATTAACTATCAAGACCAGTTGGTACCCACAAGCATTTGTAACCGGCTTTGCCTGGGGCAACACAACACCAATGTCACACCGCCACAGTCAGACCTCTCTCAATGTATGATGGATCTCCAACTAGAGACCTTTACAGGTGGTATGGAAGGGGCCAACATTGTCAGTTGGATTTCACTACATGAAAACCGCCTCTATATTTTCCAAGTACCCAAACCCATGTGGGTTGCCATAACATCTTAGCACCTCATGGGGCCTGTTGTGGTATGGTTAACCAACTGGGCCATTCAGGAGCAGGAAGTTCCTTGGGCAATGCTCAGGGATACAACCAGGTCCTGCTATAGCAAAACCTTCTCATCTATTGTAGTGGGGACACTTCTACTTGCTATCAAACAGACAGAAAGCATCAATGAGCACCTTGCTGCTTGGCAACAAGTACTTGCTACTGCCCCAGAAGCCATTACTTATGAAAAAGCCATTCTCCTCACCCTTATCATTAATGAGCTAAAGCCTCATATCTTTAAATGGGTGCCTAAAGGATGTTGCACCCCTGTAAATGACAGCTACAAGGCCATCTTAGAGGCTAATAATCAGGCCTCAATGGGATCCCAAAGATCCAACAATTCCCCCCAACCTTGTCCTGTGCCCAGCAGCGCTCACAATCAAGTAGGTTGCCACCAACCTTGTCAGCAGGATAATGGCAACACATGCTCTTGAGAGGGGAGCTACAGTTGTAAGAGATTGAGGGTTTAGAAAAAGCCTGGGGGTTTTATACACAAGAGGCTCTGCAACCCCACTTGACCCATATTCCTAATATCTCCTTGCCAAGAATCCCTGCAACTGTAATGTACTGAGGTAGAAGCCTTAGATATGTTCCAAGTGCACAGTGAAAACTCTGTCCTCTAAATCAGTCATTCATCAAATAAAATCACTTGCTTATCCTATCCATTTTGCTTCTGTGGAAACATCCATAGGCTCCTGGTAGATACATGGACTGATCACACCATGGTCAATCAGGAATCAACAGACTCCCAAGAGTTAGACCAAGTCCCCAGCTGCTTCAAGGCAGTACATGTGACCAATTCCTGCAAGTAGTCATCAAGCATTAGACAGTACCCTTCTAAGTAAGAATGGGAAATGTACAGGTCAGGCTCTCTGGGCTTATAATGGCAGGTCTCAGTCATGACGTAATAGCAGGTCTAGACTAGTTTCACAACAACTGTCCCTATATTGACTAGGATACATTGGTTATCACCATTAAAAGTAATGGGGTAGGCTTACATATCTACCTTATTAAGATGAGCAAGCTACTACATGTCACTGTCTTTGTACAGATAACAGAGGAGGGCTCCTACAAATTCAAAGAGGGAAGTTGGATTTTAATCAATGTTTGGTTGAGGTCATCTGCTCTGAACCTATTTTGCTTCCCCTATGAACAAGACACCCCCACTAGTGTTGCAAGCACGTGTATAAGAGTTTAATGATTTCTTTAGCAAAACTCTAGACCAACTACCTCCTCCTCAAGAGATACAACACACCATACAGTTACAAAGGTCTCTGCCAAAAGCTTTCCCACTCTACTGTATGATGCCCAAGGAGGAAAAAATACTCTAACAGCACCTTGTGGACACCTTAGACAAGGGCTTCATCTGCTCCTCCCTTTCTCTGTACAGAGCTGCAGTCTTTTTTATAGCTAAAAAGAATGGATCACTCTGCTTGGTTACAGATTAATGCTCCCAAAACAAAGTCAGAGTAAAGAAAAAGTACCCCTACCACTAATCAATGACCTGTTTAATACACTTAAAGGTGCAAAAATCTTCAGTAAGATTGATCTCACTGTGGGGTACAACCAGGTCATGATTGCCCCTGGTAATGAGGTAAAGACAGTCTTTCAAGCAGGCTATAAGTTTTTTGGGTGCTGTGGCATGAATTTTAGCATGACCAATGCACAATCTACCTTTGCAATGTTCATGAACAAGACCTTTGAGGACCTGGTTGGGAATTGTGTTGTGGACTACTTAGACAGCATTAATGTATACAGTCAGAATCAAAATACCCATCTGCATCATCTCTGTGCTATCTTTAATATCATTCATAAAACTTCAGATGAAGGACAAAACCTCTAAAAGTGAGTTTCTACGGTCAGAGTTGTTATTTATTGGGCACATTTTTCTCTGTCCAAGGGATAAAACTCAACCTTGCCAAAATCAAGGCAATTGACAACATGCATCCTCCCACAGATGTGGGCCAAGTGCAAGCATTCTTAGGAATGATTGTATATGTGTGTAAATCAATTCCCAACTGTGGGGAGTTAATTGCTACCATCATCAAGTTTTTAAAAACTAAACAGCAATTTCAACAGCCTCTCATACAGACTAGGACTTTGTAAAACTAAAGAAGAAGCTCACCACAGCACTGATCCTTCAGTTTTTCAACAGACCTGCCATTAAAAACTTGAAATTTATATCTAAGACTGGGTTATAGGGGTTGTACTGTGGATGAAAACCAATTAAGACATCTTCCTCCCAGTAGCTTATGAGTTCAGAAAACTCAAGACACCAAGCAACACTACACTATTCATAATAAGGAGCTAGCTGCAATTTTCTATTGTGTCAAGAAATGGTATTGCTACCTAGAAAGACCTACCTTCCCATATTGAGTCCTCACAGACCATAATTTCCTCTAGTACTTCAACATGCAGTCAAATTTGACCTGTCATCAAGTGGAATAGGTTGAAATTATGTCCTCTTACCAACTCTGCATAGAGTACAAGTATGGAGAGGAGCTAGTCATAGCTGATTCCTTCTCCAGACTGTACATAGCATCTATCACTGGGGACAATGGCCTAGAACTGGACTGGTTCATTATCTACCTTTGTCCTGAGGCCACTCAGGTTGTAGGCCTTAACTCAACAACCATCTAAAAACTGAAGAACAACAAAATTCAGTTTACAAAAGACACTGACAACGTTTGCTGCAAATCAGAGCAGGCAAAAAAATGATCTGCATTCCCACCACATAACAAAGAGACATCATCTTACATTATCACTGCACCTTAGGTCATATCAGATGATTTAACCTCTTTGAGATTATGAAACATAAGGTTTGGTGTCTCTGCATGCACCAAGATATTCTGGATCTCCTTGAGACTTGTGTGCCATGTGAGAAAAACACACCAATCCTGCTTTACCCAAATCAGTTCTGCCTATCAAAGCCATGAAACCCATTGATCAATGGGCCCTTGATATTGTAGGGCCCCTAACCAAAGATAATCTGGGAAAGAATTTCATAATTACAGCCATTGACTATTTTACACACTGGCCTGTAGTGTGGGCAATCACTAACTACAACACCATCATCACTTGATTCATTGGTAAAGAAATTATGGCACTATTTGGCCACCCCAAGCATCTCATCATCAATAATGGGTCTGAACTTGTGGGTAATGTCATGAAGGTGTATTTTTTTAAGAACTCCTTCAAACAGATAGTTGCCACCCATATCCCCAGCAAGCCAATGAAAACATAGAGCGCCTAAATGATTCCCTGGCCCAACTAATTGCCAAAATTTCCTAGGAGCATCCAAGCACCGCCTGGACCAAGCATCTTCCCACTATCATGCTCATTTTACAAGCTAGAAACAGTGTGGTATAGGCTTCAGCCCCAGTGTCCTAGCCTTTGGCACTCCTGATGGCATGACAGGAGTCAATGAAGGCAAGCTGAAACCAACTGTCCCAAGTAAAGCACCCCTCAAAGTCAATCCCTGATTAGCTCAGTAGTAGGCCAAGGCCCATAATTTTGAACAGGGACAAATCAAGGGGGAAACAATACATCTAGAGGTACAATATGTGTAGGTAATCCTGTTTACACCCTCAACCAATTGCGCCCCTGCTGCACCATGCCTGCTCAGAAAGGAATTGTACACAGCTTCTTAAATATCTCACAAGTTCTAATCCTGGTACCAGATGACAAGCAGGGAGCAAGTGGAGATTTTTGACCAAGATTACTCCCCTTCCTACTAACATATCTCACAATACACAGGGAGCGTTTGAAGTGACACCCCATAACATATCTAACAGTATAGAGGATCATGTGGCCACTGTCAAATTACAAAAATTATCTCCTGAATAAGTTTGATGTCAACTTGATGCACTGATATCTCACTTAAAATATTCAAAGCCCAAAACCTTATACTGAACCTGCCAGAGTGCTACCCCCTGGTGAATTTGTGGCTTTCCAATACAGTGTATTAATTATATTCTCCAATAAAATATCATTTTATTCCTATTTTCAACCATTCTATTGGCTGTTGTCTTCCTTAATCTAAATACTGAACCATTATTGGTTCAGTTAGAAAATTATCACAAACTAATATAAGGACAGATAGATCATAAGCCATTTCCTTAAGTGGGTCTTGTTTAATTGAGCCATCAGAAAGTTGGTAAATGAGATCACCAACTTTATTAGGTTGATGCCTATTTCAAAATTTTGAGATTAGACTGATTGACCACAAATGATCAGGATAATCATTACAGGCAGATCTTATCAGTTGCACACTGTATTATCACTTGATTATCATATTGTTTGTGTAAAGCTTATACACCATGTAATCACTAGTTTGTTGTAATTGATATAAATATTATAAGTCATACAATTGTCAGTGTACAGTAAATATCATTTATTACACAGCGTGTAATCTATATATGCTCAATTGTGTTACATCCCCTATGTTCCACTGAGTGTTGAATCATCTCATCCCCATCCCAGACTGAGAGGCACATATATGCATATCAAGCTGACGGAGGTTCAAAAGGCTATGAAATATCAAATCTGCAACCAAATTACATGGCAGATTATTATCAGTTTAACATCAGATTGAGTTGGATATTATACAGAATATAATCCTGAACTTGACCTGTAGCATTAATAAGCAGAATGCGTAACATCTAAAAAAAGGGTAGCTGCAAAGCCCTAAAAAGAAACCAACATTTTTATTCTTATAGACAGAGAGACAAAGTTTGGAATACACCTAAGCATCAACCAACTACAAGGGCAATGTCTTAGTGCCATCAGAGGTGTGTGAAGGTGCAGCCAATTGATAATTGCCAGTAGGCTAGCTCAAGCAGAGCGTAGGCCGTAGTTGAAGAGCCATACATGCCTTGAGAAGGCCAGTAGCAACACACATTCTGAGGAGAGCCAATCAGGATAGGTGTAGCCAGCAAGAATATGCCTATTAAAAAGATATCCACTGGGAAATGTCTGAAATAAAAAGAACATATGTTGTTGTAGTATATAAAGATACATACACCTGAAAGAAGAACAACAAGTACTTAGTTACATCTGGATAGATTTCAGCTGCTGGCTAGATTGTACCCCAGCTTCAATAAACATAATTATCTATAAAGTTCTATTCTACTATTGTCTGTAATCTGTAGCTTTAACAAACAAGAAATAAACACAGCTGCTTCACAAAAATGCAAAATGAAATTGAAGTGCTTTACAATCAAAATGCAACTCTTCCAAAGGCAAAATTGAAAGCATCTGAATGTTGTGAATTACAATAAATGGGTCATTATTTGTTAGATTAAGCCAAGGCGCCAGCTTAAGCATTTTAAAGACTTTTAACTTCTTTGGTATCATTTAAGTTATAAACTTATGTTTTTTGAACATTAATATAATGCTTAGTTTAATGAAGAAAAGTTTAAGAGTGTAAAATATACAAATAATAAAAATAAATCTTATTTTTATTAACTGTATTTTTGCTAAAAACCTTTTTTTCTATTTCAATAAGCCAAGAATCTAAATATATGAGTTGCATGGGAGAGTAATAGCAGCCCCAAAGCTATAATTGCTATTATCTTATCTTTGGCTCATATAATTAATTTCTTAGTTATTTTTAGAAAAAAAGGTTGTTGTATTTAAAAGACTATTTACCCTATGTGAAATATAAGTTTTTGTTATGCGTCCAACTTCATGAACATGTCCTACCAATCCTTTAGTAGTATCAGGTCTCTTTGTTTCTCTGTCATCTGTGCAGAACTTTTCACAGTAATTTATTTTGGAGTACTTCTTAACATCCTCAAATGTCAAAGGTGAAACATAAAGCTCACCTTCTTTCATTAAATATGAAAGATTAACATAAAATGCTTTGAATTCAAGCCAGCTTTTTTAAGGCCTAGATTTTCTATCATATATGTGAAAAAAGGTTTTTTGGGAAACATCTGAATTATTTACAAGTGTCTCATATAAATCCTTTTTTTCTTCCTCTCTATCAAAAACCATTTTGAGATCATTTATATTTTTTATATACATCTCACTTTCCTTTTGTTTAAATATTTTAGATAATACACCAAAATGACCATCAACAATACTTTTGCCATGACACTCAACAAATCTATTAAAATTAATTGTTCCTTTTATAATTTTAGGTACCTCTTTGAAAAGTTAATATAAGAATTCATAAGATCTGAAATGATTACTATTATCAGTCCAATCTTTAATATTTTTAATATTCTTAAATTTATTATTTTTAAGCAGACTTATCAAACTCTGACCTGAAAACAAAGAGTCATGAGATAAAATTTCAGATAAAAATTCATGATACTCATATTTGGTTTTCTCATTTTCTTTAAAAGCAATTGCAAATTATAATAAAGAAATAGGTATTTTCTCATAAAAACAATTATTTGTCTCTATAGGACCCCCACCTATTTTAAGGTTTCTTTATAGTCTATTACTATGACACATGATTTATTATCAAGATTATTTATATCACAAATATATTCTTTATTTTGATGCTTATAAAACTTTTTATGTAGGTCAATAGATTCCAAATTTTCTTTAATAGATTTAGGCAATGGCAACTTCTTTATACTCAAATCCTTTTTCTTCATTTCCAATGATTTTTTTAAGTTGTAAATGTTACACATATCAGTTTGCTTTTTGCTTTTAATTATATTATTAGGAATAAGCTTATAGAAAGTGGAAAGTGAAATAGAAATAATGTTTTTTATTATCATATCTTCATAAATTTCTTTTTTGTTTTCAATAAGGAGTATTTTATTTTAGTTGAGTATTCACTCAATTCTTTTTGTAATTCTTCATAAATCAATCCAGGAGATTTTTTAGTGAATTGGCTGGTTTGAAATGAATTTTTTAATATATGTTTTAAAATATTTTTTATGTTTTCTTTCTTTACTGAATCATTTTTTCCTTTTTTATTTTTTGAATTTAATGATGCTTTTTTAGCATTTTTTATTTTTTTAGAATATGAATACTCATTTTTTGTCATTTTAAATCCATGATCCCAAAGCTCTTTCAGACTGTAGCTTGATGTAGCCAATGCTCTTAGGGAAGGAAAGTACTTGGCAGGGGACTATGACATCAATTCCTTTAGGTTGTTAAGGAAATCATCTGCCTTAGAATTTTGTATGACAGGTAAGAAGGTACTTTTTCCAAACTCTGTTTTTAATAAGAAATGCTCAACAAAGCTGTTAAGATCACTGTCAGCTATAAAAAGGAATGCTTTTTTAAGCATATAGATTCTTTCTCTCTTATTAGAAGCCCCCAGTGAGAAGAAGGGTGTCATCTGAGGTGAAAAGTTGATAGGTTCCATAATGATAGTGGTTGGGTTCCTTGGCTTGGTTCAGGCAGTTCTTGCTTGGAAATAAATATGCAGTTATCAGAGAGGAGTAAAGGCGTGGATTTTAAAGTAAATTTCTGTAAAGTTGAGCTGTTTAAATACTATGTTAGCTGAGCTTTTGCACATCAGGTATAAATCCCCAACTGACCCCCAACTGATCTCCTTAATTTATCAATATCACCCCTGAAGTCTGATATCATTGTTTATTTACCCCTTTTTATATTATGGTTAACTGTTGATATCTCAACAAATAGTACTTCAATCTTGCTTAAACTAGTATCATTAGAAAGCCCTTAATCTCAGCTTTTGGAATTGTGCTGCAACTTTACATTTTGTAAACAATTTATTATCTTGAAGTGTCTTTGAATGTAAGCTTATAAAATTATTATTTGAAATAAAATATGCTAATTAACTCTTAAAGTATGATATTTTAATCAGTAAACTAAATTTAAAGTATAAATTATTATTTAGCTTACTTCTAGTAACCAACTCAAAAATCTTTTGTTTAAATAAACTTAAGTTTATTATAACTTTTAACAGTTCTTAAAAAATAAACTTTATATATCTTAAATCTATCAAAACAAAAATTTTATTTTTAATCACATATAAATATTTGCTTGTATAATTAAAGTTGTATTTTATTTATATATATACAATGACTAAGATTATTTTCCATTTAGTTTAAATAAATTTTATCAAGCAAGATTTTGATACATTCTTTTTTTGTTTGAATTTTTTATACATATCATCTCTAGCATACAGTATAAAAATATAATTTTATTAAATAGTTGTATAAAGCTATTTTATTAATATTACATACTTAAGAATTTGAAAAGAAAATTTTTTACTCTCTTATAAGTTCTTATTATGTATTTTCTATAAAATCTAACTTAAGAATAAATTACTTATGCTAAATGAGATCATTGAAATTTCAATAAAAGTTTAGTTTTAATTTTAGTTTTTTAACTTTTTACTAGATTTTTTTATAAAAAAAATCCAAAATTATTTAATATTTATTTATTAAATATGCAGAAAAGCTAAGATTTTAGGCAAAAATTTATATTTTCAACAAAAAGCAACATATCAGTTTTTATTGTATTTTTATGCTTCTATTTTTATAATGATGTCATTTTGTACTAATCAGCTTTCAAGAAATAATGGTATATGAAATAATATTGTTACTAGCTTTTAATACAGTTTAATTTAGCTGTAAGTAGAAAATGATTAATTAAATATAGGTTTTTATATTATAAGGATTAAATAAGATTTATTTTGATAAAGCTGTTGTAATTATTTAAATTTATTGATAATAAAATTAATACAAAATTTTAAAGTGTTAAGTAGCACAGTTAATAGGAAACAGATTAATCTAACAAATAATGACCCAAATGATTAAGCACAGGCTTAGACACAAATGCAGATGTTGTTAGAAAATACTGAAGCCTTATTATCAATCTTAGTTATGAATACATCTCCCTTTTGGGATAAAAAGTCTCCTTAATCTTTGAGGAATCTTCACACATCCCTGGCAATTGTCTCAAAGCTTGCGCATTAGAAACCCTAACTGGTATTTTCTCCCTCAAGTATAGGATTTACTCCTATAACATGTGTACTCCTCCATTTTCTGCAACTGAAGTAGACCCTATTATGGCCCCTGCAGCCATCACAATCTCCCATGGCTTGCAATTTGTCATTGGCTCATAAATATCTTGCAAGCTGCCTGAGAAATCATTACTAGAGCTATATTCCCTTGAGTTCTTGGGGGACTAATGAACTCATTTATGCTCTGGAACCCTGGAAAACCCCCACAA
Organism: Entomophthora muscae; assembly: GCA_014839935.2. Classification (NCBI taxonomy): domain Eukaryota; kingdom Fungi; phylum Entomophthoromycota; class Entomophthoromycetes; order Entomophthorales; family Entomophthoraceae; genus Entomophthora; species Entomophthora muscae. The sequence goes on along the minus strand of QTSX02005009.1, from coordinate 254,482 downwards.
GGAGCCTTATAATTGCTACTAGTTAATATAACTGATATTATTGTGCATATAACTCAAGGAAATTTTATGGGACATGGACTTGTATTAACATAGACCAATTATTGTATCTCTATCCTTTTGGAACTTGTACGGTCTCATGGTCTGGGGAAGGTGGTTGTAAACTAAAGCTTTTAACCCAGTTATATTTATGTTAGTCAAATACAGAAATGTGGGTAAGGTTTGTAGTAACAATTGGAATAGGGCTCTTAGAAGCTTATAAGAGGTAAAATAGGGGCTGAGGCAGTTGATTAACCCTAAGAAAATAAAATAGAGTCCAGTCTTAATGACTGACAATTTTGTCAAAACATCAATTTCTAAGTCAGGGAATTGCTCCCCACTAGTGGGAGGAGTAAAACTATCAATAATAAAATTGTGGGTATTACTATATAAACTACCTAGCTGATGAAACAGAATATCAAAAGGAATCATAAGATCAAGGATAAAAACTTAAACTTAATTTGGAAGGGAAACACAAGCCACAAAACCTAACAAGTACCTTTTTGGAGTGCAAGTCAAACAATCTCACCTTAAATTGAGACTGGATAAAACACAAGCTTTTATTTTAGCTTGGATTTGAGGTATCTTAAAGGGGGAAGAAATATCAGCCAAAATTGGTTAGGTGGCTTAAACTGATCAGAAATCAATGAACACATGGTTGGTAGAAAGTTAAGCTTAAAAGGTTAAGCTGCTGGTAAAGGGGAAGAAGGAAGCCGCAAATTGCTTGGCAAACTCTTAGTTAGAGAGAGAGCAAGCAAGCCAGAAGGCGGAAAAACAAGATCTGAGACTGCAGGCGTAAGCCAAGGCAAAAGTGAAAAAAAGTGGAGCAAAAAGTGAAAAGTAATTGATTTTGGACTTTGATAAACTAACTGAGCGTATAGGTATGTGGTTCAAGAATTGTCACAGGCAAAAAGGTAAGCTTCAAACGTTGAAACTAACCGTTAAAGATAGATAAAGTTGGCTGGTCAAGAGAGGGGAAGGGAGGAATATGTTTGATATAAAATTGATGTGAATAGTAACCAAGACAGGGAATAAAATAGTATTAATGTCCTTAAAGAAATACTAGCAGCAATTTAACAAAAGGAGAATCCTGACAGAACTTATAGTAATTGCAACCCACCAGAAGAAAATTGAAGGTATTTTCTCTATTTTCTGTTGAAAATTTCTCAGAACTGTCACTGATACAACAGAAATATGTACTTGATCTTACAGACAAGTTCAAAGACATTTTTTTCTCTGATTCCAACAACTATGGATTAGCAAGGGGGCAGGAAGATATTCTGCCAATTATTTTTCTGTCAACTGATTTTCAGTCAAATTTGATCCAATTATAATTTTTCTTATAAGTACTTTTTTTAAAAGCCAATTAAATGAAATTCTATTATCAGAAAATAAAATAAAATTATTAAAGCCTTTAAAGAATAATTATTAGTGAATATAATTTTCAATTTTTGATTTTTTATCATTGTAAAGTTAAAAAATTACATATGAAGAAACATTATAGTTGGATCAAATTTGACTGAAAATCAGTCAGCAGAAAAAAATTGACAGAATATCTCTCTGCCCTTGGCAAGGGGATTACACACCAGAGTATCACAGGTAGTGCCTCTCCCTTTTGTGCCAAGCCATATTGTCTAGCCAAGTAGAAGATGCCCAAGTATACAAAGGACTAAAACAACTGTTGAATGCTGGATTGATGGCTTCATCTCAATGCCCTTGTGTCTCCCCTTTATTGATCCTTAAGAAAAAAGAGGGAGGAAATAGGTTTGTGATGGACTACTGCCGTCTTAACTCTCTCACTAAGAAGGACTCTTACCCACTGCCCAAAATCAATAATGCCCCTAGACACCTAGGAGATTACAAGTTTTTCTCTGTCATGGAATTGGCCTCAGGATATTGGCAACTTGACCTATCCCCAGTAGATTGGGGAAAAGCTACACTCATTAAGTCTGAAGGCCTATTTAAGCCAAATCAAATGCCTCAGGGACTCTTTATGCACCTGTTACTTTTCAGTGTGCAATGAAGTCAATCCTCTAAGATTTCATGCTCTCTTTTATGCTTTTATACTTGGATAGTATCATAGTGTTTAGTTCCATTTTCAATGACCATCTAGAGCACCTTAAAGCTGTGTTCTCAAATATCTGTGGTGCTAATCTGAAGCTAAAATCTTTCAAGTGCACTTTACTCAAAGAGCAACTTGAGTTTTTGAGACAAAAAGCTATAAAAACTGAAATATGGTCCACCAAAAATAAGGTTGATTCTATTGATAAGATGATATCATCTACCAACCTCTGCTGCCAGGGACCCACTTGACAGGGAACAAATTCCCTATTTTGTGGGCCAAGGCCCCTAAGTTAAGCCCTGCTATTACTGAGCCAATGGGTACTGTGATCATGGTGAGATGACCTAAGTGACCCAGGTAGGCAAATCTTCCCAGCATAGAGCTGAAGCAACCAAGCATATAATAACCCACCACATATGTTAACAGGTAGAAGGAGGCGTAGGGTCTAACCAACAAAGGTTCAGAAGGAGGAGGAGTGAACAAACGACCATAATGGAATTTGCATCCCCAGTGGCTGGAGGGGTACTTAAACCATCCATGGGCTAGAGATTCCTTTTGATGATCATTGTTGGGAGAGGAGTTGTGCCAGTCAGTAGTAGGCATTGGGTTCTCCAAGGCTAACACCACAGACAAGAAGGGAGCTAGAAACCAGAACAGGAATAGAATTCCTTTCATGGCTTCAAAAATAGGGTATCAGAAGGTAAGTGATTGGCAGATATGGAATAAAAGTCTTTATTGTTAGAACAACTAAGTTTGATAAGGTTTGCACACTTAAATAGCCTCCAAAATGGAGGCTGGGAAATTTAAGTGGATATTGGGGGAAATAAGAGAGATTTAATAATAATTTTCATGAATATCACGGACAAAATTAATACCTGTGTCATATTGGCATTGATTTGGGACTGGAGATGTAATATAAACTTAAAGTTAAAAGGGAAGGAACCAAAGCAAGCCACAAGATCATAGTCAATTAAGTGTTGCAATAAATGAATATCAAGAGGAATGAAGTGCAGAGCCTCAGTTTCATCTAATAACAGTGGATCTGTGAGCGGCAAGGTGGTCCCAAGCAGCCAATCAAATTCAGAGTGGTAAGTGACGTTATCACTTAAGTTACTAACCTTTTTGAACTCAAATTGAAGTGCAAAAGCAAAAAACAATTCAATTGAATGCTTATAAATAGGTAAAGTAAGTTGCATAGTTGATTCTATACTAACAATAGGTTCTTTCTGAAGGTTCTGGGTTTGATTCCTGTTTAGCTCAAGTCTAGAAAACAAACTGGTGTCCAGTACTTGGTGGCTGTGCTGCTATGTCTTTGCCTTGTTAACCCTATTATCAATAAAATTAAAGAAGTCAGGAAAGGAACCCCTGACATCTGCAAAGTCTAATTATTCTTAGCAATTATGGGATATTATTGACAGTTCATCCCTTATTTTTCTGAGCTAAGTGATCCTCTGGTCCAAAAACTTCAAAACTTCCCTGTTGAGTGGACTGATTGTCAATAGCAGTCCTTTAAAGCCCCCAGAGCTAAGCTTAAAGATGCTACCATCATGATATACCCTGAATAAATCAAAGAGGCCATCATATACACTGACACTTATGGGTGGCAATGTGAGCTATTCTGTCCCAATAAGATGTAGATGGAGTAAATCACCCTTATCTTACTCCTCCAGAATTATCAACAAATACAAAAAGAACTATATTTTTACCAAGAAGTTTATATCTGTCCTTAATGCTGTCAAAAGATTTTGTTGTGTTATATATGAGACTTATTTCACTGTGGTCACATATCACTCATTGCTTAAATAGTCACAATAGATAAAAGAACCTGAAGGGCTTCTATCCAGATGAGCATTGAGACTACAATAATATGGCTTCACTGTGGTGCACATACCTTACGCAAAATGCCAGAATGCTGATGGGCTCTGCTGCATGTATATGTTATTCATACACCCTGCTGATGCTGATAAGCTCTAAAAATTAATTGTATATCCTGACTCTTGAACTACAGAAGCAGAATAGATGCACCTAGTCCTATAATCTTTATCCAAGCACACTGTCATCCAAGATTGCCAACTATTTAAATTTTCCAGGCACCCACCCACTAGGAAGTAATCTCCCTAGGTGGTGAATGATTGCAGAGGGATTCAATCCTGTTACCAGGGATCCCACAGGCAAGGAAACCATCCCTAGATGGAATAACTCCCCAAAGAGTTGGTACCTGCCTAGCAGGGGATTAAAGCGCCCCAAGAAGAAGTACTCTCCTAGATAACACAATAAAAAGGCCAAAGCCAACGTACAAAAAACTTGAGGCTTGGTAACCTGGGTGGTGAAATCATAGACCGTGGTTTCTTCCTGGACAGGTGGGTTGTTTGAGAGAGAAGTTGTGGTATACCAGACGCCCGGAATCACATGGCGCCAGGAGCTGTCAAGGAATTGGGACTCTGGTGTTGGTACCCAAATCAGCGCGTGAACCCATAGAAGCGCTGATGAACACCATTGTCATCAGGACTATCCAGAATAACCATTTATACCCAAGCAACTCCATAAGAGGAGTCTTGGGTAATTTCATGGCTTGGAAATTTAGAGGTTTAAGTCAAAATAAAATATAAGCAAAACAATCACTTGGGTGAATGTAGACTTTATTGATTGAACAAATACTAAAAAAAGAGCTTACCAGCTTTTTATAGCATGGTAGCAGAAATAGTATAGGAAAAGGAGTTTGGGAAAGTTGGAGATGAAGTGTGGGGATTTGGCAGTTAGGATCTTCAAAACTGGGGAAGGTAAATCATTTCCTTATGTTTTTAAAATCTTTCTTAGCAAAGTACCACATTTTTCTTAACTTATTCATTCATTCTGGCATGGCTGGGATGGTAGTTACTCAACCCTACAGAAGGTGGGGCCAGGAGGTGGCCTTGGCATGCACAACGGAATGAACGGCAACCAAAGGACCCAAAACCAGACACAGAAGGCTACCTGCTTCCCCATTATTGCCAATGTCCCTGGGCGTAAATCCTAGACGGTTCAAGTTGACGTTGTCAAGTATTGATTGGCTGGAGACTTGGTTGGAAGTTAATGATTGGTTCAAAGTCAAATTAATGTGTGTTTTAAATAGAACTGTCTCAACTGAATCAAAAGACGACCCAGGTTTGAAACCCGTTGATGACAACAGTGTCTTGGAAGCCATTTCTGGGCTTAAAACAGAAGGTAATAAAGAACAGATACTACTTACTAACCCATTCCCTTTATAAAATTCAAAAGCAGATGAAGGGGCAAACAATTATGCCTCTTTAAATAAAAGTAAATTGTTGTCAAGAATGTTCAAAGAAGCATTCATGACAAAATTAGTCAAGAACCTCTACCTGCCTTATGTTTGCCCTGGTATGAAAGTGGCAATTATCCTCCAAGCCCATATTGATACTGGACATGGTGGCATGCCACAAACCACAATTTACTCTGGAAAACCCATTTCTGGGAGAACATATTTCTTCTCATTCCAGATGTTATTGTCTCTTGTTGTATTTGCTAGCTCTAGAGCCCTTATCTCTTACAGCATGAATTAAAACTAATCCCTTTAAACATGCCTTTTATACAATAAGCATCAACTCTTTTAGTCCTCTCTCATTCTTCAGGTCTGGTTTTAAATCTGTTCTGATTTCTGTAGACTACTTAATCAATGGGTGGAGGCTCAAGCAACCAAGGACATAACTTCCAAACCTACTGCCAATTTCTTACTCCAAGATATTTCTACTGCCATGGGTGCCCTCAAGTTCTACTTTCTGTAAATGATACAAAATTTTAATGCTATATTAATCAACTTCATAGTAGAAGAAATAAGGAACCACCAGGTTTTTCTCAGCCCCCTATAATATTTCTAAAGATATGACTGATAAAGGGATGATTCCATCCTTGTTTCTGTTATAAGTAAGATATCTCTCTCTTTGATGCTTCCAACAGGGACATGTTCATATGTGCTTCTCTTTGTCTATCAATTGAGCAGTTGTTGGGTGACAGAAAAGTCTTATTTTGCCATGTGGTATGGGCAGGAGGCAGCTACCCCCTCTACCCTGGGACCCCATATGATAAAGTTTGATACATTTACTAACCATGAGGCCTATATGAAATATGATAAACTAAATTATTGATATCCAGACCACAGCAAAAACCTCTACTTACAAGACTAAGGCTTTAGTTCTGTCTCCTTCACATATGTACCAAGCCTCCTTTGCTGAATTTCAATTGGGAGATTTAGTCCTCTGTTATAAGAATAGGGAGGATGCTAAGCTCATAAGTTGGACTCCCTCTGGTTGTGCCCTACAAATTCACCTTTACAAAGGGATTTGAGTCTACTTTCAAGCTGCTCTGTCTAGGCAGCCCTCTCCCTGGGCTATGCTAAGTTCTTCTGCAAATATCAATTCTCTTTGTCCAATCTTGAGGGGTAATATGTTGTAAATTGTGCTATTAATGCTATTTCAATCTGGCCTGAAAATTGTGATATTGCAAAGACTTGGTCAGGTTTGCTTTGAATACAAAAGTTACCCATTTCTGTAAATGGGTTGACTTCAAGATCCACACATTCCATATTGTGCAACCTTGATTATTACAATCCTAGCACAATTTTAAATCCAACCATCCCCTTTTTATCTAGTGAACAATCCCTGCTTGCATTCCACTATATAAGTAGAGCACTATCTCTAAATAAAGATAAGTTTATCTGCATTTGTGTTGGATTTTATATTCTTCAAGCATCTCTTTTCCTTTTCTAAAGGGAGCTCTCAGTTATTTTCCAGAGAATTAAGATAAGACCCCTGAATTTTGCCCTGAAGGCTAATCCACAGCTATCTTTGAGCCTCAAACCTTTTGTATCAAAAGTTCTCACACTGTTTTCTCTCAGATGTCTTTCCCAAGAGCCAAGCATGACACTTGTGCAGATGGCTTCTTTCTCTTCTCGCCTTGAGGCATCAGATCTGTTTGTCAAGGCCATCACACATCTTGAGCCCAACAATATCAAACCAATTCCCATTCAGGAGCATCCTATAAATTCCATCAGTGACAAGCCCACTGCTGGTAAACCTCTCCCCTAGGCTTAAGATATCATCTCAGATCCAGCACTCACTGCTGGGCTTCAAACCCTTCAAAACAGAGTTTGTTTTTTCCATGACAACAGGGAAAATACCAAAAGCAGCAAGATCTGCTATTTTGCTCAATAGAACCTGATGGAGCTGAAAAGGCGCCAAGCTGGCTATTCAATGGTACTTTTGCCACCTGTCTCAGATGTTCCACCAGCTCTGGATGATCCTTGCCATATATTCATATGGGTTATCCCTCCTAATTTCTGCTTTTTCCCTGGTTCTATGGAGGCCTTCTATATCAGGGACCTTTGTACCCTTGATCATTCTCTTGCTGCCTTTCCCTCAGAAGAGGTTGCTCAGAAGACCCCACCCATACCTGAGCCAGCTTCCTGGATGCTGAAAAGGTTGTGGTAACCCTAGACGCTGAGGAAAGGGTAAGGCTTGGAGATACTGGTGGAAAAATCTTTGTTATAGGCTTGGAGAACTCTTGGTTTGATGCATATGAGCAGCAGTTTTATTGGGAAGCGCAGGGGTGCCAATTATGTTTCTGCCAGGAAATTGTTCCTGGTCTGCATGCCAATGCTGAGCTAATTAGGCCTGGCTGCAGAATACCTGCAAACTTGTGCTGATAAAGCTCAGGATCTGGATCTTTTCAAGCCAGAGCATACTGTGCAGGGTTTGGAGGTTCTATCCAGGGATCTTTACACGGTAGAGCACACATTTTTGCGCCTTTCCTGGAGCGTTTGAGTCCCAGTGGATTGATAAGATGGCTACTAATTGTTTAAAAAGGATCAGAGCAAAGGCCTCCTAGAATAAGTACCCAGCCACCATCAATGGAGAGATGAAGATAACTTCTGCAACCTTGACCTACCCCAGGCACCTCAAGATAAAGTATTTAAAGTTTACCTTAAGTGCAGCAAACCCTTTGTAATGCTTTGGCATGAGCAGGAAAGATCTACATCCAAGATCAGGGATCCTTCCAACCAGGGGCATCCTATTGAGCTGGCCACTGGATTCTTAATGTTCACCAAGGCCATCCACAATGCTACCAAGGTAGAAAAAGGCCTTTGGAACCAAGCAGCCGTTTGGATGGGTTGCATCACCTTATTGGAAGGGCAGTGATAAATAGGGCTAAAAATCCTGAATGCTAGCATGTGCTTTGCTTTGGCTGGATGCTTATTGACTCCATTTCATCTATTCTATCATATCATATCAATATTCAGAAAATAACTTTGGGTATAGATAGTAAGTTTAAGATCCATCTTGTAGGATCCGGGCTGGATAACATCCCCCATGCCTTGCTATGCATCAGGAAAAGGTAAAGTACTTTCAGCCAGGTTCCTATGGAGCATTGGAAATTGGTATTGTTATCTGGTCCTTTTCAATCCATAGGATCTCTCCATTTTTACTCCCCTTAGGCCAGCCTTCTGACTCTATGGAAGCTGAAGCAGCTTCATGGTGACATATGCAACTTATAGAGTGAACTTAGAGTTGGTCAATTATTTCTCCATACCTTTATTAGTCAGGATAGGCTCCCATCAAGCTCTTGAGCTCTTTGGAGTTGGTTCAATACTTTAGTGCTGTAGGATATCTTTATGATAAAGTTCTTTTTTTGCAGTAAGTGATATTAGCTAGAGAAGCCCAAAATTACCTGGGGTAAATTTCCAGAACCCTGAACTCTCACTTTACTTAATAGTTAACTACTGGGGGTTTGAATCCACTACATCTGAAAGTCTTCTTGGAAAGTATGTGCCATGTGATATTGGGGGCAGTCTGGGTGTGGGATATGCTATCCATTAGAAGGGTAGAATAACCTTAACCCCTAACACTATAGGTGATGCTATATTTTGGCTTCATTCTTTGGGTACTGTATGCTCTTGGTTTATCCCTGGAGCGTCAGGAATGGCAAGTCTCTCATACTCAACCCCCAAAGTAAGGGTCAGGGTCAAGCCCTGGACCAAATCCTTTGCGGCCCACCGGTTCAGAAGACGGGGAGCTTTGCAGCCCCCAACCAATTGATGGCACACCTGTTAGTGAAACCAATGCTAACCCACTTGGATCCAGACCTTCACCCGCATCATAAAGTTGCCCAAGCAAACCACCAATGCCGGAGGCTGGGAGTTTCCCCAAGGTACCCCTGCTTGACACCAGCAGTTTTTTTGGTGAAATCAGCAAGTCCAACAATGAGAGCAGCCCCAAACGTTCCCAAAGTACAAGCAGTAACACTGGACCCAAACACCTGATCAGTACCACTATCTAGGTTGTCAAACAGAAGGGTTCAAGGACCTTATTTATATATATATCCAATAGCAACCTGCCCATGCCAAACACCTCTCTGCCACCCCAAGATTCCTGATGCAGACTGCTTGAGTCTGAGAAACTTGACCAGAGATGCGGCCTGGCAGCAGGGTATAGGTACCTGCCAGGCCAGGACCAATCCACATTGTTGTTCTTAAATAAAGGTTATGAGATATTGCCTTTGCCAGATATTACCATGTTCTATCTTGATCATCTGCCAGTTAAGCTCTAAATCATCTAATCCCCCTGCTGTCCTGCCAGCTACCTATTGCCCACCAGAAGCTCCTTTCAGTCCTGTCTGTTTCATGGAGTACCCCTTGAAGCCTGAGTATAGGGAACACACCGCTGAAAAGATATTAGAGCAGGATCCCTTGGCCCAAATCAGTGCGGTAACCAGATACAACAGAAAGGGCTCTTGGCAAGTTACCCAGCCCAAGCTTTACAGAGAGAAATACAAGTCTCTCCCTGCCTAACAACTCGGTATGGAGCTGCCAGTCACCCCCAAACCAATGCCTGCCTCCTCTGCTGAGCTTCCTCTAGAGTATACCAACAAGCTATTTGGGATAGTTTACTACCCTCACTAAGGTAATTGACACTATTATCCCAACTGCTGGTCTGTGGTCCAGGGTGGGCAAATTGATGTCTTATCTCATTAAGTTAGCAGTGATGCTTAGTGCACTTGCCCACCCAGTCTGCAAACTACCAGTTCCCAGATGCTGGTGAGCTGACAGCTCAGGGTTGGTTTCCTGGCATGAAGGGCATTATGGTTTTTGGCCTATTGATCTGGGTGCATGAATTATACCCTTGCTGGTGTAGAGGGGGTAATCTCTATTCCATTCCCATTCTAAACTTGGCAATCAGAAATGTATTTCCCTTGATCCTTGCCAGGATGGAGCCCCTGGATCCGGTTTACTCTGCCCAGGCCGGCTTCTTGGACTTTATTTGTCATCCCAGGTGCCACTGCCAACCCTTTTCTCATACCAATAGCTATCATTAACCGGTGGAAAGCTGGTGTTGGATTCAACGGTGCCAGAATTCCAACCCCCAGTAAACTTGATTGCCACAGCTTAGAGCTTGAGCAGATTGGTTCAGATCCCTATCCGGCCATCTAGAGCTTACAGAGATAACTTGGGACCTTTAGGGTGTCTATGAGATCCCGCATTTCATCAATTAGATTGGGGGTAAAGGGTTATGGGGGCAAATGGCGGGCTGAAATTCAGGCAGCAAATACTGTAGCTGGATTTGAAAATCCCAAGCTTTACCAAGCAGGCTCCAATCCTAGATCAAAGTTACAGCTGGTCCGGTAGCGCCCCACTTAGATATCAACCCATTGCTGCGGAGGGGACAGGAAATTTTCTCTATTGGTTTACATCCTCCCCACCAGAATGAAGGCTTTTTATTCATGTTGTAAGGTACATTCTCTTTACCGGCCAGTCACTGGGGGGACATCTGCAAGGACCGTGCCCTTAATAAAGTGCCATCCAGGAGGGATGCTTATCTAGAATTTTGGGGGCGTTGCATACCTTATCCTTGTCAAAGATTAATTGATCAAGGGGGTACATCTTACCCTGCAGCACTGGCAGCTCTATATATGGTACAGGATATGCTTGAAACTTGACAGGGTGTCAGGATTTTGGGATATTGACTAATGAACGGATTCAACCAATTATTGTGGGCCAGCTGTCAATCACTCTTTGGATAGTTTCAACAGAACAATGCGGGCTGCAGGATCCATGAATCAATGACCAAACCATATCCCGGCATTAACAAATTCATGCATCACAGTTAATGAATGGAACATGCAATACTGCTCATTAATTAGTTCCCTTCATCAAGCACCTCAATATGCACTTCACAGTAATTACTATTCTAAACTTAAATTGTATCCTAGAATAAGAGGGCTGTCATAAGAACCGTCATCAGCATTATGTCTAGCAGAGTCCAACATGGACTGGGCCACCGGGCCAAACACTTTAAGATAAAAGGCCCTGAGCCTATTGTATTAGAGTAGCTCTGATTAGTGTAACCATCATCTTGTGGACTAGTAGCCAACCGCTGGCTAGCTAGCTCTGGATAGTGGCCCAGGCAGGTAGCTGAAAAGAGATTCAGCTATGCAGCGTGTCTAGAACAAACACAGTAAGCCGAGGAAGTTGTCAAGCGATCTTCCAAAAAATCCACCCTGAAAAGGCTGGGCCTCCTGCTGTGTTGATCTAATGCTACTTCAGTCTCTTCCTAGCGTTGTGAGCTAACTTGGATAAAATGCGGGCCGGCAGGCCGCCTTAAAGCCAGTCCATTGGAATAAAAGACTGATGGTTCTGTATTGGCTTGACAATTGATCCAAGTCCTTTTTTGATATGATTCTCTCTTAGGCTTTATTAGCAGAGCAAAAGATGACACTGTTGTCATACAGTATAATTATCTATAGTAAAATATAGAGACAACACATGAATCGTATCCAGAAGTAGGAAGAACCTTCTCAAACCCTTTGGGCTTTGGGCCCAGTCAGACTTGCTACTTCTGCAGAAAACAAAGTATTCCGGACCACAGGTTATGCCAAAGTCACAGGTTCTCTATACTTTCCTAATGTTAGAAGACTTAGGATATCATCTGGTGGATGATAAAATACCACGGTCTGCAGATTTCTGACACAGGGGTTAAGGAATTGCCCTATAAAGTTGGGGGGACCTAGGCCTATCTGCCCATGGTCAGCTTTTAGTGCTATTTGTAGCAGTTGCATTAAGGCTTTATCCTGGATAAAGCATCACTACAATCAAGTTCAGACATGGAAACCCGCCTGCTCAGAAGTGTTAATCGAAATGGTCACAGTTGGGTGATGCTGCAATTCTATAGACTATTTTATTGGGTAGAAGCGTTTCCTAAGCTTAAGAAGATCCTACTGGCAGTTTTTAGATCAGATGCTATCCTTGAATTCAAAAACATGGTTATTTCTATCTAGTCTAGGTATTTTAAAATTATTAAGCTTATAAGTGACAATCTTGCACGGGTTTAGAACACCAATATCCAGGGGTACCCAACCCCCGTTATTAAGTTAGTTTGGTGAAATTTGATTGGATGTTGGGTACTTTGCTTTCAACAGGGGATTGGTTTTAGTCTAGTGGTTAGGTTGACCATATACCATGGATGGTTGGGAATAGATGGACTATGGGGAGTGGATGATCTTGCTGTTTGATAATTAGTCTGATCAGCTGCTTTTAGGGATGATGGCTCTGATGAATGTTCTGCTTTAATAATGATAGGCAGGGTTCCTTGTGATGCATGTTGCTTCAAAGCTGCCGCCTGGGACGTCTTAAAGAGATGCTTGGGATGGATCACCACTAGTCAGCCTTTTCCTCATTGAGCTGCTTGGTTCAACTTCAAGTGTAAAGTTGAACTGGATCTCCCCAGAAAGAAAAGGGGTTATGCCAGACTCCATTTTCAATCCCATTGGTTTAAAAATGGAGGTTTGGTTTAGTATTTATATATAAAAGTACCGGCAATAATGACCTGCATCTCGTGAAAGGGTTATGCATGACCAAATAATAAATCTGTAAGTGCCTTGTTAGCTTAGGCTTTGGTGATTGCTAGGGTGGATAAAGGGGGCTGATAAGTCATTATGTGTATTAGGAAGGGTAGGTTTTGGAATAGTGAAAGGCTACTAATTATATCTGGAAGCGGCTGCGAGGTTTCCCTAGTTAATTATGCAGCAGTTCATTGTTGTAGGGGGCATCTTGATCTTACAAGTTCTTAGCCAATCAAGCATCGGAATGCAAGTTTAAGTTGTTATTGGATGGAGTCTAGTTAAAAGATCGAATGCTTGTATACATCTAGCCCGGACAGGCAGGATTTTCCTGATTGGCTCAAAATATAATCATCATCGCCAAAAAAAATAAACGTGGTGGATTTTTTATGGACCGATTCTAACGAAAAGTTCTTTTTAATATTTTTCCACAATTAAATATTATTTAAACTGATTTTAAATCTAAATTAACCCTACGAGTCGCTTCAAACAATCGTTTTCCAAAGCGACTCGTCAGCCGATTTCTGATTTGGACCAGGTAGCTTGATGATAAATAATCATTTCCAAACTTTACTCTCGTGCCAGGAACATGCTGCGATAATTATTTGGAGGTGCCTCACCGGTAGTTTCATATGCCATGTGGCGTTGGATTTATATTTAGCCAGCATAGGGGGGTTAAATTTCCTTGATGCTTACTTGGCTTTTGTTTTTAGAAATAAGGTGTGGATTGTAAATACAGTCTATTTGAAGTTTAGGATAGTTTTTTAAAATAAAAATAAAATCACATCTTTGATATTTAAAGTATTAAAATATGGAGTTTAATTGAAAGATAAGTAAAAGTAATGAGTGTCTATTTGCATTTAAAATTTCCCAGTGGCATATACCTAGCTTATTTGGGTACTGCCACGTGCTTCTCTGGGAACAAGCTATTGGGAGGCTAGACATTGCTTATTAATTCTAGTTGATCCCAACCAGAAACATATCTTCTATAAAGAAGCAACAGCGGGAACAGAGTATTTAAGCAAAAACTAAATGTGCATTTAGCTGATACTCTTAATAGCATGGCGAGCCATACAAAAGCCACCCTATCATTAGCCAGGGCTGGTCTATGGTCCTTGTTCTTCTTTGGGGGCAGTAGCTTAATAGTGACCAAGGATACCGGTGGAGAGTATGGTCTGGATGTAGACTTCATACTGGACGAGGGGGTCTATTGGAATGGGTTCGGCAAGGTTCAACCTGTCTTGAGCCTTCCCTCCCCCGCCGTACCAATCAATCTTCACATCCTAAAGCAAGCCATCGTTATTGGCCAGAGAGAGCGTATCTCGGATGTATTTCAAGTGCATCCCGGGCCACCAGTTATTGAAACATCGTACACCATCCTGAATTCAACCATGGAGGTCACCCCGGATTTCAACAAGGGGCCTTTATTTTGGAAGAAGCTGTTCTCTGGGTTCCTTCCCGGGACACTCTTGAAGGGCAGCGAGCCCTTTGAGCTGACCAGGGAGCTGCAGAGCCACGAGAAGACGGCCAAGTATTTCTGGAAAAGAACGGTCGAGTATATCATCCAAGCTCGATTAGAACATATATCCGATGGGGATGAGGTGTGGAGCTTTACCGCTCGCTTCCCTTTGGTGACGCAGCGTCGCCAGCTGGCCATCATCTACGGTACGGATGATATATGCTCCGACCCAGGCGAGCTCTTTCCAAACGAGGAGGATGGGGCTCGCGTGATACAAGTTATCCGGCCTCTGCTATGCAAATAGATTCTCTATTTTAACTCGTGATTCTAATTTTGATTCACAAGTGGCGACTGAACAGTTTCTATTTCTGATCGGATCCATACAGCTGACCTTCTATACCATGGAACCACTTCCCCTTTTGAACAATTTAATGACATATGTTCTTTCAACCACGGTTCATTTATACAATCTATTAAATGATACCCTTATTTCCCGTCACCTGGCTGGAAATTGGGTTTCACTTTAATTAAATCTTTTAAAAAAGAACACACAATCGAACTTAAAGCCTAATATACCTTGTTTTTCTGTCAACCCAAGCTGAACTTGATCAATCAATACCCATTTCGATTCCGACAACCAGATTCCCGCCAGCAAGATATCCCACAGAATGGCATCATTTTGATTTGTTTCCGCTTGAATCTATGGAAAACTTTCAAATATGATGTCATCATGTCGGAAATGGTGCTGTCGAAGCTGAAGTGGGTACCAGTTAAGCCATCACCACTCAATTAAAAGTTCCACTCCCCAAACTCTTAACAATAAATAAACGTTCGATCCAGTAGCCAGATAGATCAACTGCCTCAGACCTAATAGAGCTTATGGCTATACCTGAGAATGTCCAAGTTTAGCAAAACTTAACTTGACACTTGAATCTCAGGACCAGACAAGGGGTTAAAATCTTAGCCTATCAAAGGCCAAATCAACTCAGGGCCCATCCCAGAGTACTATAGAACCCTGCCAACCCCATGGAAAAGCATCCCCCTTAGCAAACCCTCTTGGAAGCAGCAGGAGAAACCATCCTTCTACCTTGAACGTTGATCAACCAAAGGGTAAGCCATACCCTACTGGTGAATACCAACCTTCTAAATCCAAAGTACCTGAATACACCCCAAAAGAACAATCCCAAATCACTCCCCTTCCACAGCTTTAGCTATAAGCTACCCATGATCTTTATTTCGACATGCCCCACCACCAGCAACCTAACCCCCAAACACAAGCCAGATAACCTCCTGAGAGATCTCCTCAGAAACATATCCACCATAGAGATCCTTCTGCTGCAGTGAAACAGATGATACCCAATCAAGTATCATAACCCTAACCCAGATACGCAGGCCCATGACAATGGGATATAGGGTGACCATGCAGGACAAGGAAAGATTCCTATCCCTGATGACAGTTAAGATGCAACTGAGGAGATTACCCAAGAGGGGATAACTGTAATCCTGGCCATATAGGTCTCATCACACTGCTGTACCTGAATCTAACTCTTCAAGTGGGAATGCCAAATAAAGGGGGGGCAAGAAGGATGCCCCTGGGTATGACCAGAGAGGGACAACCCCCTCTCTCAGGGGTAGGAAGTTTATCATAAAGTGGAGGTGGTAACAAACCTTCATCCTTTCTGGGCCCTGTACTGTATAAGCAGTGTAACCTGGGGATGCAAGGGAGATCTGTAGACAGTGCTGGATGATACCAATCCCCTTCCAGGCAGCATCAGAAGCGCAAGCTGTTGACATTCTGTAGAAGGGTTGATGCTGGGGTCGGTTGCTTCATAGGGATACTACCAGCTGGATGCCAGGGCCATTGGGGGACCAGCCACCTATCTCTGAAGGTCAGCCTCCCCAAGCCTTCCTTACCCCCACCATGATCAGTCAATACTCAGCCCTGCCTCAATATAAAAGGATCCTCTAGCAACCCCCAAGGCTATTCTGATAAAGCCTTACACATGTGGAGGGGACCCAGAGAAGATAATAGACCAGGACCTTAAAAACATTCTAATGGAAGAGGATTAGCATGCCAGGAACCTGTTACAGCGGTCAGAGAAGGGTCCAGCTCCTGAAGCCCTTTCCCACAAGTAAAGTGTATGCCTGGGGATGATGATTGAGAAAGGGATAGTCCAAAAACGTCAGCCTTTTCATCTTTTAGCCCCAGTCCTGCTACCTGCCCCGGGTGAGCCCCCAGGGTCCAGACCACTGGTGGATGAGAGAAGTGGATATCGGACCCACCCCCAGATTTCCAGCGCAGAGTTGAGGGTCCTCACCCCCAAGTTTGTTGGGGCTTTAAATGCTTATCTGGTGAGACTCTGCCTGGTGTGAGATGTGCTTGGCTGTACCTGCTTTGTGTCACAGTAACTTCTCTAATGCGGGAATTATTTGGCCAAGTAGGCAAGCTTGAAAATCTGGGAAACCTTTAACGGAATTGGCAGATTTAAGCACTCAAATCAAAGAGTTGATTGAGAAGGGGGTACGGCTGCTCCAGTTTGCCAGCAGGATCTGATTCCCCCTTGTAAGCTGACGTTGATAAATTGACAAGATTTGAGGATCACCCAATATGATTGTATTTATCAGAATGGCCATCCAAAGTTGGTCACTCAAGGATCCTTGGCAACCTGGACTGGATACTCACCAGACAATGTGGAAAGAATAGGAGCCCAGGGTCCAGGTGGTATCACTTAACCAAATTTTGATATAGATCAAATAACTCTCCCTGGTTCGACGCTTGAGAGTTGAGCCCTCTGAAAATTTTCCCCGATAAAGATCAACCATCCCCTGGTATAGCTCTACTTTGAAATGCATCCTGTAGTTGGCCTGGGGGCTGCATCCCCTACGATCCAATTCTTAGCCGAATCATTATGGGAGGATAAGGCCCTGCCTTTTGCACTTTGCCATCCCCTCTGCCCAATGTTAATCCGGTGCTGGCAAATTTAGGTGTTTTCCCTACAGTTTCTGGAGATGAGACATCTGTAACTTCTTGATGTCCTGAATTCTATGCCAAAGACTCTTTGATTCTTTCCCAGGTTATTTACCTCAGGTTCCTTTGGTTAGGGTCCATTGTTTTGCTTAACCCAAGTGTATCTTTTGGAAATTTCACCAAACAGTATTGGAAGCTTTGCTGGTAGTCAATCATCAGCTCTATGTGGATCTGGGTGGTGGTCCCTCACCACCTTGAAGCTGCTTCTTATTATCTGACAATTTCTGCCACACTTTGCTGCCTTTGAGCTGGCAGATTGGTTCAATAAGGCAGGGCTGACCCTCATCTAGCCCAATGGCAGGATGTGGCTTGGCATGACCAACCTCCAGAAGAGGTTGACCCAGGTCCTCTGTGACACCGGGCAGCTAACTTTTGTGACAGATTCCTATCAGTTCCACCCTACCCCCCACCAGTTCCACCTCTATTTGCACTAGTAGGGTTCCCCGGAACTCCTGCAGCAGAGGGCCCCATAAAGGCAGCAGCCCATACACCTCCACCCCATGCCCATGATCTCTGATGAGCTCCCACTGCCTTCTTCATGCTGAGGGTCCAGGAGAGAAATTTGGAGATTGGTAGTTGGTACATTTCTATACCAGCAGCAGGCTTAAAAAAGATGCCATCAAGGGCTACTGCCATGGATAAGATCATCTTCAGGATGGCGGCTGGCTAGATTGAACCCCTTAGGCGCCCCCCTCAAGGGCATCCCTATATCTCCTCCCAGGGGTTGGCTTGATTGGGAGGGGTTGCTGTGTTGGATATCTTTGCCTTGAACTTATTTCCTGGCATCTTTCAGGGGGTTGGCAGATGAGCTCCCTTTAAATAGCTTCCACCAAATCTCCTAGCCTTAGCTTAATCTTGCACTGGCCTGGCTTGGGCTTGAGAGCAGCTCTTAAACCCAAAGGGGCTGATTCCTGCAGTTGGATGGATTCTTTATCTCATTCTGAAGAAGTAAAAGGGGCTGAAGGACAGCATGGGTCCAGATACCCAAAAAGCCAGATTTCTATCTATCCCAATAATCTTCAGCTGCTGCTGAGTATATGCTTCTTGGAAGTATACCAACAAGATACAGGGGATCAAGAGCAGAACCAAACTTCATTTGGTATAGAGGGAGGGTGCTGCATGGTTTACAGCAAGCCAAACATTGTCCATGGGGCTTGTCCAACTAATGCTCAGCTTAGGAGATATAAAGTTGGATCCTTTTAGAGCTTGGGGTGTTTTCAGGGACCCTTCTGACCCAGGTTGTTTACATAACCACCCTTTAAGACCCTGCTGCTTCTTGCAGCCCCAATGCTAGTCTGATGTATTATTGAGAGGCTCTAGACATCTAGCTGCTGCTGTTCAAGGCTGAAGCATCAGCCAAACTTCCTGACCAGCACGGGAAGGCAAAGGTACTGGAGCCTTACCCAAGAAGCAGAGGGGATATAAATACAGGCATAACTTCCCAACCAGGGATCAGACCTTTTGTCCAAGCACACAGTCTGAAGCCAGACACTGGCAGGGTAGATCTGGGCTATTTTTAACAGCGTATAGATGCAGAGCGGGAGGCACAAGTTTTTACAAAGAAGCATGGTCAGCGCTGCTCAGAGGATATCCAACCTACAGCTTAAAGCCACCAGCAGAGCCCCCAAAGCTGCATGGAAGATGCAGGAAGATCCTAAAAAGGGTTCTGAAATTTTATATAAATATTCTGCCCATAATAATCTCCTTGTGTTCATTCTAAGTTTAGCCCTTGAGTTAAGTGATAGTCTAGCTTGGATTTATTTACAAGTTCAGTGGAACCCAGTAAAAAAACCCTGGGCCCTGGCAGGGGTGGCATTAATGCTACCAGCTATTTGTAGTTGAGCCACTGTGGCGCTCCTGCTCCAAGGAGGTTCCCATAGGGTGTCCTGGGTTGGGGTGCCATTCTTCAAGCAACATGTTCCACTTCCAGCCCCTTGTACCTATCCTGGAGTCCTGCAAGCTCCTCCAAAGCCTTCTTACCAGAATTCTGGAATCTGTTCTATGATCATAACATTTGAAGGAATCAGCTCTTCTGGAGGGTGTATAGCTATTAGAACAGGGCTCCAAATCTTTTCCTTGGAAGTCAAATACTCTTGGGACCAGGGGAAGTCCTCTTGTTGTTTTTATTCACTAACTATGGGGGTTTGTCCTCTGGAGAACCTTATGCACTTCTAATAAACTGCTTTTCTTGCCCAACATTGAGATAGAATATATTGGGGAAAGAATTCATGATATTCTTCTTAGAAACCTCATGGAATTATAACCAGTTGTAGACTTTTGGGGAGACCAAACTTGATATTGCCAAAACAATCTTCACTGCTTAGGAGAGAAAGATATTTAATTTTGGAGCCCAAGGTTGTGTTGAACCTTATAATCTACTAATCAGAAAAGTCTCTAACAACTGGACCCTTTTATCCAACCCGTCTTATATAGATTTCCTTTGCCTTGGGCTAAATCCCCTTTAGGCTGGTTTCCTCAAGAGCTTAAACTATCTTTGCTCTCACTTCTCTATAATAAAATAAGTTTTTAAACTCACTTCAATCAATCCTTTTGCATTTTCCTTCTCTTTCTGAGTAAATTCATTAAGCTTTAGGTTATTTGATCAATGAAAAATTATTGGTAAAACAAGCCTCAAACTCAATCAATTCCTTTAATGTTCTCCATCTTCAAACATATGAAGTGCTTTGCTTCACAGGTTTGCTGAAACCTAAATAGGCAGCATAAAATTTACCAAGTGCACCATCAATTTTTTCTCCTTGAGTCCCAAAATTTCCCCCATTTTCTTCAATGTTCCCCATGTTTGAACTCACTTGTTTTCTTTAGGGAACAACTAGTTGCTTTGTTTTGCCGTGTTACCCTCAATGTTTTAACCTTGATTTCTCCCAGGATTGGAACATGTAGCTAACAGTTTTCTCAAAATCCTCAGCCTTTTCCTTATCCTGCAACCTGTTCTCAGAGAAACCCTGACACACCTTCTCTTACTTTTTTGCTGTGCTGTCCTACTTCTATTGCCGCAACCTATCATTTTCCAAGAAATTTTGGGTTGCCTTCTGTCACAGGTTTGCTATTCTGCTTCTTTTGCTGTTATCAACCCAATTTGGAGAAACTTTCACCTAACTATTTCAGCATTCCCCCAAACCTTTTTTCTGATGCTTCTCATGTAATACACCTATGAGAAATGTTGAAACATTTCCCCAAACAGTTCCAAACTTCTTCTCATAGCCTAGCATCTCACATAGCTATTGAACAAATTATCAAGAGCTTATAGATGACCTTCATCTACCCTGTACTTTGTGGGCCCCTATCATTAAGACCACTCATCTCAGGCAATAAGTCTTTCAAGTGAGTTTCACCTAGACTAGACCTTCATCAGTGTCCTCCACCCAGGTCATCAAAAGCAGGCATACCTCATGCACCACTACTGTTTTTACTCATCCAAATAGTTAGCTTGAGCTTTTAGGTGAAAATCAACCAACTTGGCATCCCAGAAACCTCTAACTCATCAAGTTACAGTGATATTTCTCTGGAAATCCATCCCCATGATGGTTCTGAGCTATCCCTGCTTTTCTTTGCAACTTCAAACCCTTCCTAAAGCCGCCCTAAAGCCATGAAGGAGAAAATTTACCACTATCCTAGGTAGAGCCACCCAACTGTATTCTCACCCCAGTTGAGATCAGGATCTCAGTGCCACCTCTGCAGATCCATCCCAGGGCAGATCCCTAGCTACATTCTCATCCCAGATAGCCTCAGGATGCCTATACCCCTTGGTATAGCCATCCCAGGGGACTTAAATTCTATACCCTTCCTAAGCATTGGTAAGGGGAAACATTGCTGATTCCCCAAGGCATAGATCACTGCTCTTTACCTTCAAGGAGAGACACATCAATAAACCAACATTTGGGTCATTATTTGTTAGATTAATCTGTTTCCTATCAACTGTGCTACTTTACACTTTAAAATTTTGTTTTAATTTTCTTATCAATAAATTTAAATAATTACAACAGCTTTATCAAAATAAATCTTATTTAATCCTTATAATATAAAAATATATATTAAAATAACCACTTTCTACTTACAGTTAAATTAAACTGTATTAAAAGCTAATAGCAATCTTATTTTATATACCATTATTTCTTGAAAGCTGATTAGTACAATATGGCATCATTCTAAAAAGAGCAACATAAAAATACAACAAAAACCAATATGATGCTTTTTGTTAAACATTAAATTGTTGTCTAAAATCTCAGCTTTTTCAAAAATATTTAATTTAAAATATAATAATTTTGAATACCTCTGTGTCAGGAATATTCCTGACAACACTGGAGTTCAGGAAGTTGTTTTGAGCACACTGCAGTATAAAAAACAAGATAAAAAAGGCAGCAGTTCCCCCTTGTTGGGGAAACTGCTGCAGAAAGCCAAGGCTTTGAAACAGGAATTAAAAATAAATTCTTTAATTCGGACAGGTTTTATACCCCGTCTGCGCAGCCGGCTGCCAGGCGGCTGCCATCCTCCAGCCAGCCAAATGGGGAAATTTCCAAAAGGGGAAACCCAAAAAGACAATTTCCCCAAACCTAAATGGAGGGGGAACTGCTGCCCAAATTTGGAATCTACCAAATCTGGAGGGGGTTGACAAGCAGTCCAGCATTACAAATAACGCATCAACTGCAAAAGCTGAATTGAAATGCATTACTGTGCCTGAAGATGCTCCAATTCCATGCCATGCCAAGGATAACAATTCATTGCTTGCCAAACCACTCCCATTCCACTCCCAAAAGGGAATTCCAGACAATACCAAGTGTTTGGGGTCCCCTGTCCAATGCTTTGTACTATTCATGCCCCACTAAGGATGACAGTATATAATAAATCTCAATCACTTGATGGTAGTTTGTGCTATCATTGAGTGAAATTACCCCTCAATAGTATCACATAAATCAAAACCAGAACTTTTACTCTACAGAAAGTTAAGACACTAAGCTTTGTCTGCCTTTCCCAGGAACTGAAGATGAAACACTTAATCTTCTCTGCTGTCCTCACAGCCTGCCTCAGGATTGGGGGCCACCAACACTCTCACCAGCATGGGCCTTACAACAAACTGCCTGACGAGTACTTCTACAAGGAGCCAGCACAGCTCAACTCCTCCAAGACGTACTCCTGGTCCACGCTGGTGTTGCCCCACTCCACCCAGCACATAGCAATATATTCCTTTGTCTTCTACGTGCTTACGTACTTTGCCAGTAATTTCAGACATTTTAAAGTACATTCCAAAGTCTTTAGATGGATGATGACGGTCTATCCCATCTTGACAACACTCACAGGAATCCAAGTCTCCAACTTGGTGCCTTACCTAGCTAGAATACTACCTCATTTTATGGGGCTTTACACTCTGTCAAGGGTCTGGATGTACAGGCATTCTGGTTACCGCCAACCTGCTTAACATCCAGCCATTGCCCAATTTGGTGCCCTTCCAATGTACTGTTTGACCTACCAAGAATGGTAACCAAGCAATATCACATGACAATCCAAGTATCCAGTGGCTCAAACTCATCCCGCACATGACCAACCCCTATGTTTGATCCAACTAAATCTCTGCCACAGCCCAATCTATATAAGTCTAAAAAATTATCCAATAAAAGATACTTCTCTTCTCTCCTAATTCTATATCTGAAGCTTCCCCAAAAAGTGCTCCTTATCACCTCTTTTTAAAAAGAGGGCAGATAGCTTTTTTGCATATTTAATAAATATTAAATAATTTTGGATTTATTTTATAAAAAAATCTAGTAAAAAGTTAAAAAAACTAAAACTAAAATTAAAACTAAACTTTCATTGAAATTTCAGTGATCTCATTTAGCATAAGTAATTTATTCTTAAGTTAGATGTTATAGAAAATATATTATAAGCACTTAGAAGAGAGTAAAAGTTTTTCTTTTTGAATTCTTAAGTATTCAATATTAATAAAATAGCTTTATACAACTATTTAATAAAATTATATTTTTATACTGTATACTACTGTAAATTCAGAACCTGAACGTAAAAATGCGGGATTGTCAAATCCTTGGTCCAAATTTCAAATCACTTTTGCGGGATGGCCTTTTTTTAATTAAATTGAATTCTTTGTATATTTATTTGGAATTTTAAAAAATGCGGAAACTCATAGACACTTTGCAAAGTTCAGGTCAAACTGCATATTTCCAATGGACAAAATGAATTAACTCAAATCAGATTTGAAGTGTTCAAATCCATCAACCATTTTCATTAAGTTTACTATGTTTTTTGAAATCGCGGGATTGTCAAATCCAAGAACCAAATTTAAAATCACTTTTGAATGCCACTAGTAAACTCAGATATTATTTGTGGGAACTGGAATCCAAATTTAATGTACAGTAAGCACACTAGAAAACACCAACCCAAATCAAGAAGCTCCACCACAACTAAAATAAAAAAATGCAATATCAATAACCATGTTTAGACAAAAAAGTGATTAAACTTTAAAATCATTTAAACCCGGAAAGTATACAATATTATTCACTTCAAATCACAGATATAGAAATTCTGTTACTATTCAAGGCTAGCTCAATAGAAAACAACTACCCACAACTAAACCAATAAATCCAAATAAATAAATATTTAATCTAATATTTTTTTATTTTATTTTTATGGGCCGTCAATTGCATTCCCAACCCGCTCCTGTACCAGCCTGCGGGACAGCCCGTCCACGAGGGCGTCCCAGAGGGTCCAAGAACAGACCCAGAACCCAACTTGAAGGGAGTCATGCCAATACACAGGACTCCTAATGTGTCAGCGCCAGCCAACCACCTCCCGCATCCCAAGCCAGAACTACCAGCTTGAATCCCAGGCAGAAGCCACTTTCAAGGCCTGCTACCAAACTCTCCTACATCAGAGTCACCAGGAACACTGATGTTACTTACACCTCCACTGTTTACCCAGTTTTCATCCTGCCCCGCACTCTTGACCCAAGAATTGCTACTTCCTGCCCCCGCGTTTTTGATACCTCCTATCAGCCATTGGCCACAACTGAGGAGCCATCTGTGCCTGTGTCTTATGCCACCATTGACGGCGCCACCGCAAGCAAGCGTGATACCACCTTCTACACAAAGGTCCTAATCCCCTGTGTTGAGCCTGCTAGCCAGGATGCTGTGGTACCTTCCAAGGGCCGGCGTCAGTTGACAGATAGTGAGTGTGAAGCTCTCCTCAACTGCTTGAACAGAGGAATGGTGGTTTGGGATATTGCGTCCCATTTTTGTCACGGACAGATACATTGCCAACATCAACAACAAGTATGGCAATACTGGGCAAATTGCCAAATCCACCAAGGCAAAAAGACAGCCCAAACTCCTTCAGCCTATTCACATTGATGCAATCAAGCAGTGGGTAGCCAAGGATTGCCACCTGGACACACTTGCTGTCCAATCAATGCTTGCCATGGAGTTTGGGCTTTCTGTTTCCAAAACCCTTGTATACAAAACAATGGTTGATTTGGGCTTCTCCTGGAAAGTACTGGGAGTTTTGCCGTATAATAGGAACAGTGAAAAGACCATTGAGGATTGACACATTTATGCCAAGACATATCTGGCACTAAAGGAGACTGGGAATGTCCAGTACTTCTATATCAAAAAATTGTTGTTTTCCTCCTCACTCAGGTCTAGGCATGGGTGGGTCAAGAAGGGGTCCAAGGACAGCATAGCCCATTGTGCAGCTGTCTGTTCCCAGACCTATTCCATGGTTGCGCTTCTTGGTCCTTGCAGGTTGGACCAATACCAAATGATTAAGGGCTCCCATAGCAGCAGAACATTTCTTGATTTTCTCCAAGCTGTCAAGGAGTACCTTTGGATAAATTACAGCGGCACAATCAATGTTGTTGTGCTTGATAATGTTGGGCTCCACAAAGTGGATCTGGTTGTATCTGAGTTCCCCCCCATTGACAAAAACAGCCACACCTCCAGCCACCGACTTACCTTTTGTCCAATGAGACTTCTCTTCCTCCCACCATATTCCCCATTCCTGAATCCAATTGAGGAGGTGTTTGGTTGGATCAAGAATAAGGTGAAACAAGGCCTTCCTCAGGACACTGAGGATCTATTCAATATTCTTGAGGTCAGTCAATTTGCAATGCCACCCAATGTGGTGGCAGCTTTTTACAAGCACTTGGAATCCTTCCTCCCTAAAGCCCTGGCCTCTGAGCCAATCAGATAAATGGGCGTTCTGGGTTTTATTTATTTTTATTTTTGTTTAGTTTGTTTTTATTAGGACTCAAAAATTATTATTTATATATAATAATGTGACATTTGATTGTATTATAGACATATAAGAATACATAGAAAAGGTAAGTAAAATTAAGTATACTAGGTAAGATGGATATAGTTTTATTATAATGCACTGAATATTATTATTGGCTTTTGCACTAACAAATAAATAAATTAAAAAAGATAGGAATATAATTAATTTTATTTAAATAATTGTGAATCCTTTTTGGTACTTTGGCTTTTCTAAGCCACAAATCAGACCTTGCAGGTCATCATCTGATCCTTGTTATTTCAGTGCCACTATAGCCACACAACACAGAAACCAATGATTTTCATATATTACTTACTAATTAGTACTTAGGACGCAGGTCAAGCATATTGAATATGTTTATCAAATCAGATTACAAGGGAAAGTTAATTTGAGTCCTAAACAATCATTTGTTTAGAATATAAGTGGAGCAGGCCGCATGATGCGGATAAATTCAATTCTCATTGTTTGTTTATGTAATAAATGACCCTGTACTTGACGTGCTGGTAAATAAACAAATTTATAAATCATATTTTATTATTACACATGACCAATTTATTAAACTGTCCCTTTATTATTATCAACTTAATTATATATTACTATTAAAATTTAAAAGTTAAAAGTAAAATATTAAAATTAAAATATTAAAAGTAAAGTTGTAATTATAAATCTTAAAATTTAAATATTAAAGTTTAAATATTCAAAATTTAACTATTTTTATTAAATTGTGATTTATTCAATATTGAAATATTTGATATTAAAAATTTAAGTATTATGATATGTATTACAAAAATTTTAATTTTTAAATATCTAATATTAAAATTCTTATAGTGAAATTTTAATATTACATAGTTCAATATTAAAATTTTAGTATCAAAATATAAAAAGTCAAAAAAAATATTTAATTTGCAAGGGGAAAATATTTATTGGGGGGATGTTGATTGCAAAGGGATTGCAATTATTCCGGGGAAGTATACCCCAAAATCAAATTTTCAGCTAATGCATCTAATTGGATCCACATACTCTTCTGTACGTGGTGGACAACCCTGGATGCAATTGCTAGAGGGGTGGCGCCCTGTACCCCAGTGGTTGTTGATTGTTTGATAAAAGGAATGCGGGTGAGTGAATCAACTAGTAGGTTTTTTGGGGGGCACGTAGTACCTGTATAGTGTTGCTAATGCAAATGAGTCATACAGAACTGCTTAGCTGTTCTATATCCCCACAGTGTCTTCTGGCAGTTGAGGGCTACGCGACAAATATCCATTTGAATAGGTACATCCTCTAACTTTTTGACGTTGGTTTTTAATATGCAGTGAAGAGGATTCCCAGGTATACCGCGACATGGATTCTTTGTGAGGTATACTTTTCTGAGAACATACATAATTTTTTGAATGTTTAAACTAACTTATTGATATAGGATGTTTGGTTGAACTTGAAGAGGGTTCAAGGGGGCGCCCAACTTGAATCAGCCCCCCCAGGCCTTGGCAAACAATATTAATAAAGGTTTAAAATTATTCACAAGGACTGCATCCCCAACTTTGTTTGATAGAGCTTTAAAAATTTCATTAAAAATTGCTGATTTCAGATATTCATTTCCTATTTGAAAATCAGTCTTTATTAATTTTTTTGTATTTGTTGATATTTATGAAGGGGAATCTTTGAATGCTTTTGTATATGTATTCATCAAAGTTTAATTTGATATCCCCATAAATTTCATTCATTTCTTTAAAGTTTATACTTGATCCTATTCCATATGCTTCCCTCAACCACGGTGAGCACCCCGCGGGTGGTAAATATCCCCTATTTTTAGCTTCACTACTTGAAAAATTAAACATATTATGTTGAATTATTTTATTTATTTGGTTTTTATTTATTTGTTTTACAGGGGCTACCAGTGACTGATAACCCCCGTAAAACCAACTTGGCATATAAGCTGCCACTTCTGCGACCTCATCCCCATTCCTGGTGATGACTAAAATAAATATAAGTAAAACATAAAAAGACTTACTAATTGTTTCCCCTGTGGCCTCCTCAGTCACAGGCGCCACTTTGGCAAACTTCATGAGCGTTAGCTGCTCTTCATTAATTTTCCTGGGCTTAATTTTTCTTATTTTTCTTGCAACTTGTGCTTCCTCTTGATTTTCATTTGATAAAGCTTCTGTATTTCTTGATGCGCTTCTGATTCTTGCTTGTGTTTCATTTTCATATGTTTCCATTTGGTTGGTTTCCTCTTCATTGGTGTTGATTTCCTTTGGAATTTTGTTTCCTTTGATTAGTTTGATCTTATTATTTTCTTTGGCCCCCTGCCAGAACTCCCACAAATTGTAGGCCACATTGTTGAACTTCAGACTTGATAGAATTGTTCCCTGGAGATTTAGTAATGCTTTTTTTATTCTTTTTGTCTATAATATTTCCTAGTTTGTTCATAGCATTTTCTTTTGACTGGATTAGTTACTGGCCCTTGTCACCCAGATTTCCTGTCACTATTTCCCTGTTATTTTTTTTCAATTTCAACAATCTTTTGCAGGTGTACTTCTAATTTGTTAATCAAGTTATAGATAGTTGACATTTTGTTTGAATTCCATCAAAAAACTGGTTTTTATAGCACTACCTTCAACGCATACATATTTTTCATCATCATTAATAAATTAAAGACAATAAACGTAAATATTGCATTAAAATATTGCAATTAGACGTCAACTATTGATATATAGAAATTATGTGCATAAATCAAAGCATTTTGTTTAATAAAATTCATTGTAAACTAGGCCTTTATATTGTAATTTATCTAAATGGACTGTGTTTATATTAGAGAGCCATTAACGCTTAGTAAAAATATTGATACATAGTGCATTTTACAGCTTGTATATTTACCTATTGTTAATAATTCTATAAACTTTTTAGTTGGATTTTGCAAGGTAATAATTATGTAATGTGTTAATAAATTTCAGTTTATTGTCATTAATTGGTTGATTTTCTTTGCTGTGGCAATTGTGTATTTTCTGATATTTACACACTAGTATCCAATTGGTTGGCTTCACATCAAATCACACAGGCAATAGAAAAACAAGCCGCCACCCTGAGACCAGATGTGGTCAGGGTGGCGGCTTGATTTCCTATTTCCTGTGCAATTGGGTGTGAAATCAACCAATTGAATACTAGTGCATAAATATCAGAAAATGCACAATTGCCACAGCAAAGAGAATCAATCAATTAATGAAAATAAACTGAAATTTTATTAATCCATTATATTATTATTACCTTGCAAAATACAACTAAAAAGTTTATAGAATTATTACCAATAGGTAAATATACAAGCTGTAAAATGCACTATGGATCAATATTTTTACTAAGTGTTAATGGCTCTCTAATATAAACACAGTCCATTTAGATAAATTACAATATAAAGGCCTAGTTTACAATGGATTTTATTAAACAAAATGCTTTGAGTTATGCACATAATTTCTAAATATCAATAGTTGATGTCTAATTGCAATATTTTAATGCAATATTTATGTTCATTGTCTTTAATTTATCAATGATGATGAAAAATATGGATGCTCATTTTTTTAAGCTATTTGTAAAATGTACAACATTGTATTAATTATGGGAAATGTTGATAATTTAAAAAGAAAATAATAAATTATGAATTGAAAGAGAGATATCAATTTTAATAAGTTGTTACAAAGAAAAGATTTATTTACTAATTAAAGGACGGGAAGGGGAGGGAATAGGCAGAATGAACATCGCCTTCATCTGTGCCTGTGAAAGAGGCGGCATCAGAGATAGTGGGGAGGGAATGGGTGGTGGTTTGGGAGTCAGGGTTGGAAGGCAGGTTGCTTGATGGGGGGTTAGGGAGGCAGGGTTTGTTGACTGGGAAGGGGAAGCAAGTGCTGATTGCTTCAATTGCTTGAATTCTTTTTCCATCACATATACTGGCTTGATAAAACAGATGGATGGGCAAGGGGGAAGGCAAGAGTCCTTTATGGACTTATCACTATCACTTGTATAAAAGATGATGAGATCAAATAAGTCCTGGACGGACACAGAAGGGAAAAGCTCATACCCCTTATCAATTTGGGTGCATAGTTCATTGTAGGTGGCAGGCTTTAAGCGCCTGAAGGCAGAACCAAAATTGTAGAACATACATCTGCAAGATGCATGTTGGCGTAGTTGATGGGGTAGGACCAACAAGTATGCCCTGCAGCCCTGATTTCTTGGATAGCCCATTCCCGCTGCTCCATCTCTGCACTAAGTACAACTGTGTGCACGGTGTTTTGTGTGGCCCACTCCTCCAGCATGGCCTTGAGCTCCGTCTGGTAGGCATACCTATCTGCTGTGTTTGACAACACAGAGTAATGATTGACCCCATTGGGGAAACTGCCAACAAAACCCCAACAAACCAATACAATATTGGGCCGCGCTTGTACACGTCAGACTGGATATGCTTCTCTCCAAAGTCTTGGATACTTGCAGATATCTTAGTATATGACAGGAAGATTATGTCATTACGGGCCCTCATTGCCCTCCCTTTGATAAAATTAATAATAGTTGAATTGTAGGTGTCAGTGTCCACCAAAATGGGGCCGCTGAGAACTTGATTGGACAAGATTCTAGCAGCAACCACAACTCTGTGCATCCACAAATTCACCATTCTTTTGTTGGTGAAGATGCTGTGGAGTCCCAACTGGAGACGTACCTGGACCAGGGACATCCGCGGGTCACGTTCCATAATGGCCATCATAAGGGGATGGGCTGTGTCACCTTTGGTCAAAGTACGGGCACCAGTTGGAGTCTTCTTGGTAGGGGGGCCACATTTGGAGTGGGTTTGCAGGGTTGCAGCCACAGTAGACTTTGCAAACCCCATTGCGGCCGCAATTTCCCCAAGGGAAATAAGCTTCCCTTGCTTTTCAACCATTTTGAGAACAATCTCTGGAGTGATTAATTTTCTTCTGTGTCTTGCAGGCTGATTGGCTGGGGGAGGAATGTGTCTATCCTGGGAACTGGTCAATGCCATCTAATTGGCTGTTTTGGGGTTCTGGGCTCTTGAGTGACCCCATAGCTCAAATGGCTGGTTCTGGATGCCATTGTTGATTTGGGATTTGGGTTGGCGGCTGCCTGTGCATGATGGGCAAACAGAGCCTTGCTGGAAGTTGCAGGAGAAAGAACACACTCCTGGGTGGGGCTTGCAGAGGGGCCTGCAGGTTGGGAGTGGCCATAGAGGGAGGCTTCACTATTAGAAGACCCAGCGTAGCCCTGCGTGATTTTGTCAAGGCCAGGGAACAGCTTGTTGACTTGGTTGTTATTGAAAGAAGACATAATAATTTTTTATTAAAAAATTAAACTCAAAAAGAGATGTGTTTATTTTTGTCAATTTTATTGTTAAGTATGTTAAGTTGGTGAATAGTAGGATCTAAATTTTAGCTGTCCAAAATTAGAATAGGGGGATTTTTGAGTATGCCTATGATTTCTAAAAGAATTAGCACAAATCCACTCTAGATCCTTTGGCATCCTTTTTGAGACACCCATACATTATATTTATTTCAAATTCCTTGCAATTATGATTTGAAACTTGGTTCTTGATTTGACAATCCCACAATTTCAGATTCATTAATTTTTACATGATGTTTATGATTTGTTTGAAATACAGGAAATCTCAAATTGTACATTAGAATCCCGCATTTCTGATTCATGTATCCCACATTTGTTTGTTGTGTTTTGTCTTTTGTTAGTTGAGTTATCTGCTCAAGAGATTCAAAATTTAACAATTTACATAAACCAAAAAAAGTCAAATTAAATTGTTAATTTTATTTAATATTTTAATTTTCACTCAGCTGAGTTGCCCGCAAAAGTGATTCATTATTTGGACCAAGGATTTGACAATCCCACATTTTTACGTTCAGGTTCTGAATTTACAGTAGAGATAATATGTATAAAATATTCAACCATAAAAAAGAATGTATCAAAATCTTGCTTTATTTAATTAAATTTTATAAAGGTTAAAATTATTTTAAACTAAATGAAAAATGATCTTAGTAATTGTATCTATAAAAATAAGATACAACTTTAATTATACAAGCAAATATTTATATGTGATTAAAAATAACATTTTTGTTTTGATAGATTTAAGATATATAAAGTTCATTTTTTAAGAACTGTTAAAAGTTATAAAAAACTTAAGTTTATTAAAAAAATGTTTTTGAGTTGGTTACTAGAAGTAAGCTAAATAATAATTTATACTTTAAATTTAGTTTACTGATTAAAATATCATACTTTAAGAGTTAATTAGCATATTTTATGTCAAATAATAATTTTATAAGCTTACATTCAAAGCCACTTCAAGATAATAAATTGTTTACAAAATGTAAAGTTGCAGCACAATTCCAAAAGCTGAGATTAAGGGCTTTCTAATGATACTAGTTTGAGCGAGATTAAAGTACTATTTGCCGAGATATCATCAGTTAACCAGAATATAAAAAGGGGTAAATAAACAATGATATCAGACTTCAGGGGTGATATCAATAAATTAAGGAGATCAGTTGGGGGTCAGTTGGGGATTTATGCCTGTAGTGCGAAAGCTCAGCTAACATGGTATTTAAACAGCTCAACTTTACAGAAATTTACTTTACAATCCACACCTTTACTCCTCTCTGATAACTGCACATCTATTTCAAAGCAAAAACTGCCTGAACCAAGCCAAGAAACCCAACCACTATCATTATGGAACCTATCAAGTTTGCACCTCAGATGACACCCTTTTTCTCACTGGGGGCTTCTACTAAGAGAGAAAAATCTCTATGCTTAAACAAGCATTCCTTTTTACTGCTGGCAGTGATCTTAACAGCTTTGTTGAGCATTTCTTATTAAAAACAAAGTTTGGAAAAAGTACCTTCTTACCTGTCATACAAAATTCTAAGGAAGATGATTTCCTTAACAACCTAAAGGAATTGATGCCAGAGTCCCCTGCCAAGCACCTTCCTTCCCTAAGAGCATTGGTTACATCAAGCTACAGCTTGAAAGAGCTTTGGGATTGTGGATTTAAAATGACAAAAAAGGAGTATTCATATTCTAAAAAAATAAAAAATGCTAAAAAAGTATCTTTAAATTCAAAAATAAAAAAGGAAAAAAGGATTCAGTAAAGAAAGAAAACATAAAAAATATTTTAAAACATATATTAAAAAATTCATTTCTAACCAGCCAATTCACTAAAAAATCCCCTGGATTGATTTATGAAGAATTATAAAAAGAATTGAGTGAATACTCAACTAAAATAAAATACTCCTTATTGAAAACAAAAAAAGAAATTTATGAAGATATGAAAATAAAAAACAATATTTCTATTTCACTTTCCACTTTCTATAAGCTTATTCCTAATAATATAATTAAAAGAAAAAAGAAAACTTATATGTGTAATATTTTCAACTTAAAAAAATCATTAGAAATGAAGAAAAAGGATTTGAGTATAAAGAAGTTGCCATTGTCTAAATCTATTAAAGAAAATTTGGAATCTATTGACCTACATGAAAATTTTTGTAAGCATCAAAATAAAAAATATATTAGTGATATAAATAATTTTGATAATAATTCATGTGTTATAGTAATAGACTATAAAGAAAACTTTAAAATAGGTGGGGTCCTATAGAGACAAATAATTGTTTTTATGAGAAAATACCTATTTTGTTATTAGGATTTGCAATTGCTTTTAAAGAAAATGAGAAAATTAAATATGAGTATCATGACTTTTTATCTGAAATTTTATCTCATGACTCTTTGTTTTCAGGTCAGTGTTTGATAAGTCTGCTTAAAAATAATAAATTTAAGAGTATTAAAAATATTAAAGTTTGGACTGATAATGGTAATCATTTCAGATCTTATGAATTCTTATATTATCTTTTTAAAGAGGTACCTAAAATTATAAAAGAAACAATTAAGTTTAATAGATTTGTTGAGTGTCATGGCAAAAGTATTGTTGATGGTCATTTTGGGGTATTATCTAAAATATTTAAACAAAAGGAAATTGAGATGTATATAAAAAATATAAATGATCTCAAAATGGTTTTTGAGAGAGAGGAAGAAAGAAAGGATTTATATGAGACACTTGTAAATAATTCAGATGTTTTCCAAAAAAACCTTTTTTTAAATATATGATAGAAAATCTAGGCCTAAAAAAGCTGGCTTGAAGTCAAAGCATTTTATGTTAATATTTCATATTTAATGAAAGAAGGTGAACTGTATGTTTCACCTTTGACATTTGAGGATGTTAAGGAGTACTCCAAAATAAATTATTGTGCAAAGTTCTGCACAGATTACAGAGAAACAAAGAGATCTGATACTACTAAAGGATTAGTAGGACATGTTCATGAAGTTGGACACATAACAAAAACTTATATTTCACATAGGGTAAATAGTTATTTTTAGAAAAAAGTTGTTGTATTTAAAAGACTAAGAAATTAATTATATGAACCAAAGATAGGGTAATAGCAATTATAGCTTTGTGGCTGCTATTACTCTCCCATGCAACTTATACATTGATTCTTGGCTTATTAAAATAGAAAAAAGTGTTTTAGCAAAAAATACAGTTAATAGAAAATAAAATTTATTTTTATTATTTGTATATTTTGCACTCTTAAACTTTTCTTCATTAAACTAAGCATTATATTAATGTTCAAAAAACATAAGTTTACAACTTAAATGATACCAAAGAAGTTAAAAGGCTTTGAAATGCTTAAGCTGGCACCTTGGCTTAATCTAAAAAATAATGACCCATTTACTGGTGTTAGGTATCCAATCTTTTTTTGACCTTGTTAAGCCCTCACCTGCAAAGCAGATCCTCATGGGGATTGTCATACTAACACTACATGAAGGGAACATCTGTCTGCTTTGCTTCTCATCCTGCAGACCAGACTCAACTTTGGGACCAGGTCAGTCCCAGAACTTTGGTGGTTGAACCCCTGGATGGTGTTTCAAGGATCCCCTAAGACAAACTGTCCTCAACAGTTCCCATCAACCCCCTATAATCACCCCCTCCCTTGCACAATGATGTGCCTTAGCTCAAGAGGTAGAAAAAGTTTGAGTCCAGATGCCTGAATACCTTGAGGCTATCTACCCTGTTAGGGGCTTGGTATAAATCCTTAATTATCAACATGAAAACTAGACCCTAACTCCCTGGGCAATTTAAAGTAGCAGCAGCTGTGGGAACTACCACTCACCCCTAGACAATACCAAATATAATATATAGCTGTCCAACTGGTGGAGATAAACGGTATTGGGCTGACCTAAAGTGAGATCAGCTCATATTAAATTGTAATAGAGATGATCTTAACCTGTTGAGGTTTGACCTGGATCTCTAGGTCTTTGATCTCCCCTTATGCTGAGCTGTTTACGCTTTCAATTGGCTTAACCCTGTTCATCCCCACTGGTTAGAGAACTCCTGTACCAAGCAGCAGTATCTCAATCAACTCCACCCCTGCCCCGCTATCCATGTCTGAAACCCTTTTCCTGGACCTTCTCAAATACTCCACAGACCGCCATAGCTATTGAAGACAGGGTAAACTTAAGGCTGTAAGCTTCTTGGGAGATGGTTATGAAATAATGCTCAAGACCTAGGATGCCTATGTTTTTTAGGTATGAAGAGGTAGGTAACGCCTAACAGATCAACTGGATCAAGGTACTTAATAGCCTACACAGGGTGATGTGGGGATTGATAGATCTATCCAACTCAAGAAAGTGACATAAAGGCCAGTGGTAGTATTTGTAGGGTGATCTAGAGGGCTGATCTCCCAGTCCTGGCACTTAGCCAGACAATTGCTGGGTTGGATCCAGCAAGCACTCTGAAGCCTGGGTATGGTGGTAAAGGCTCCCTACTAGAGAAGGCAAAGAACCTATAGGGGCTTAAAATGTATTGATTGAGCTACCAAGCTTTCTAAACCAGAGGTGAGACCAAAGGGCCAGCCCAGATCCTAACTATATATCTTAGAGGTGTTAGCCAAACAATCCCAACAGCTGTTAAGAAGCTGTGTTATGGCTGATAATTCAAGCCTCCGCTAATATCTCCTATTCTGTTAATATCTATGCCAAGACTTCAGTTTGGTTGTTTGCTCAGCCTTGTCTATCCTTGGCTGCCTATACTTCCATGGATGCTGAGCCATAACAGCCTAAAACGGTGTCAGCTGAACGCCTCAACTCCAGATTATATTATCTTTCTCCTGGTGATGGTTGAGCACAGGCTTTGATATAGAAGCAGCTGTTGTTGAAGAGGTCTGAAGTCTTAAAAATTGGCTCAAAATTATCCATCCCGCTCTGAAAAATCCTAGAGGTGGTTTAGGGGATAAAGGTTGACTGGGGATCTGGTCCATTTCATGAGATACTGGTGCCTTGCTAGTGTTGTGGAAAAGAGGAGCAGCTTGATTGGTTGGGTGCAAGATCTGGAAACTAAGGTAATTCCCATCATTAAGTAAAGGGGGTTGTGTCAGGAAGCCAGCCGTAAGTAGAGGCCTTGGGCGGCTTAGGGTGAGGTACAGCTGAGCCGGCGGGTAGGGCCCACCATAGAATGGGTGCTAACTTGATAATATAAGATACAAATCGCCCAAGTAAGGACCAAGGTCCGGAGTTGGGGACCATGGAATCTACCAATCCTGTCAAAGTAATGTAGAGTACTCCAAACAGTTGGGTAGAGGTGGTCTTGGCTGCGGCAGTGGTTTCCAACGGGCGGTCTGGTTGTGGTGTTAAAGGAGGAGTCATAGGAACAAAGTAGGCAGGCAGGTAATTAACTTGTCTTTGAACAGTAAGGGCGGGATTTCGACCCTCTTTCCTTTGCGTCCTATGTATTAAGTACTTCTAGTCCTTGCCAAAGGGTCAGCAATGAGGATAGTTTCCAAGCCATACTCTGAATAGGCCAGGTTGGGGGGTATTCAGTAAAATGCACAGTTCCAAAGGGGGCTCCCGGGGGACAGTATAATGCCTGGGACAATTTGGCAGGTTGGTCTTGGGGAAGGGCAGTGGCCTGGTGGTCTACTTGACTGGAATTAAGATGGAAGATCACTAAGAATAGATAGGGTAAGATTTGTTTGAGCCAAAGGTTCATAAACCTTATTGAAAATGATGATGGGGGTTTTGCTGTACCGCCAGGGTTTTTATACCCTGGGACTTTGCTTCTTCAATTTTTGCAGGGTTCAGGTTTGCAGACAAGGTACTGGCGGGACGTGGGTCTTGGCTTGGGGTCTTGAGGGCGGCAGATCCAGGTTGTGCCTGTTCTGGCAAATTGGAAAGGCGACGCTTCATTTTGCTGCCACTGTTCACTATGTCACCTGAGTAGTCCAATTGCACTACCCCTTCTGGGCGGGAGACTGGCAGTTGCTGGTGGCCATTAGCAAGGTTAAAAACAGGTTTTGTCTTAACCTCCTTAAGGCAAGCTGCAACCTCTGCATAGGTTTGGGTCTTTGGTGGCTCAAGGTTGGCATCAATCTGATGACTATTTGGGGAATTGTCTCTGGGGGGCTGGCGGGTCTTGGAGTAACTTGTTAACTTGGTATTGCAATTTAATGAGCGGGTGGTCCCCCGTCCACTTTAGTGTGACTTGAGTAATCTTTGGAGGGTCCTCTGTAGTAGGACGGCAGAACG
This sequence comes from Entomophthora muscae, assembly GCA_014839935.2. NCBI lineage: Eukaryota > Fungi > Entomophthoromycota > Entomophthoromycetes > Entomophthorales > Entomophthoraceae > Entomophthora > Entomophthora muscae. Next base: position 217,105 of record QTSX02005009.1, on the reverse strand, counting down.
CGGAGTAATTTACCAATTCAAGCCCGTCTTTTAACGGATTGGCAGGTCCTGGACTGATCTGGCGGGTTGGATCCGCCTCCTGGGAACCGGGGTTTAACTCTTGGGTTTTCAATACAAGTATTGAAATGTCATCCATGAAAGGTTGGGAGGATAGAATTGCTTGTAGAAGTTTTGAAGCTGAGCAAAGGCAGGTGGAACCAGGACTCTTGACCTAAGATTGCTGGCCGCTGAGGAAGCAAATTTAGGTCAGCATATATGTTCTGAAACTAAGTTTGGGGATAGTTTAAAGGGCCAGAAGAGCAAGCAATCAAGGATATGAATCAAGTTAATATAGAAGCAGGAAAAAAGTAAGGGTGGGAGTGAAACAACTAATGGAGCTAATAGATGAGGCTGAATAACCAAAAACAGCCTGGTGTTGTAACGGAACAGATTATAGTTCAGTATTTGGGATTAAAAAAGGCTATATTTCAAAGGGAAAGAACAGATTATAAAATAAGGTTTTAGCTTTATTGGTAAGAGTCTGTTAATATACTGCAAATCAAAGCCACTGTCAAAACCACAGGCTTGACCCACCAGCAAGGTTCCAACCAAGCAGGTTTGTGACCTGCAATCCAATTATCTGGTCACCCGAAGCCAGACTAGGAAGTCAACTCAAATTACCAAATCCAACAACATGAACAGATGATGATCCTTCACAGTGGATACCTCAATTTGGCGCTTGACTCATTATCAGGATCAAGCCACCCCCTTCTTCCATCCAGCTGTGTGATCACCAATCTTGTTCCAACTATCCTTGATTCACATGAACTATATAATTGCTATCTCACAATAAAAATAATTATCTAGTTTCTAAAATATTTTTCCCCGTGTAACTCTGCTAAAACAGCACAGTTACAAAATTGGTAGCAGAAGGTAGGTTCTACATCCTACCTTATCTTGAAAAACTCTGCCTGTTGCCTGCACACGCTGCGGCCAACAAATCCTTGACAGAATCATGTCTGGCCTCCCGCCCGACTGGACTCTGTATACTCCTAGTACTGAGATACCTGATAGTTTTGTCCTCTACCAAAACACGGTGATCCTGCTACCCGCCTTCAACGCCATTTCTGCGCAAGGGTTCTTTCAGGCACCCTCTTCAATGCCGCAACCAGCTGACAAAACTACCACGCCTGCCTATGTAGCCCAAAGGCTTTGCAGCGCCGCCTTGGAGCCCTTTGACGGGGCCAACAACGACAACGCCGCCGCATGGATCCAGTCCGCCCAGAGCAAGCTGGCTCAAATGGAATTCCCACAGAAATTCTGGATCGCAGAGATTTCCATTTGCCTGACCCATGACGCTGGCACCTGGTGTGACAAGTGGCACAAAGAGCACACTGACAAGAACTGGGATACCTTTAAGCAGGACTTCCTGGAAAGGTTTGTGCTTAAGAATACAGCGCTCATGATCATACACCAAGTAAAGAACCTGACCCAGACAGGCACCGTCAAAGAACTCACCTGCGCCTATAAGAAACTCTGTCTCTGTGCCCCATCTAACATGGCCTTTGACACCCCAGCTACACACCTCATGTACTACAACGCTCTCAAGTTGCACGTGATGAGACATGTGAACCTGGACCAGGTTACCAACCTTCAAAGCCTGTACTGTGAAGCAGAAAAAGCGGAACAAACATCCAACGCTCTACACAAGGCACAGACTGGGAAACAAGAAAGACCCAAGGACTCCCATCCAAGTGGGTGCTCCTCTCAACCACCTCCTGGAGGCAACGGCAACAACAACAACCACAAGCCCATGGGTTCAAATGGGAATGGGAATAGAAATAATGGCCAATCAAATTGTACCCATTTCTGTGTCACCGCCATCCAAGGCAAACAAGATGAGAGAAAAGCCTGGGGAGAGCACTAAGCAAGCCAAGCTCTCCCCACACAACTCCTGACTTGCCCAACAATGAATACCAACCCAAGGATGTGGACCAATGTCCAATGATCTAAGTACCCTCGGAAGACCCAGTACTATACACCATCACCAGACATCCCAATAAATTGATGTCTTACCCTTTCTGCTTTTGCAGTTACACAGGCTCAGCACTCTTGGACTCGGGCGCAGATTGAAATTTAGTCAACAGCAGCTTTGTGGATAAATTTAAGCTGGCCACTAATCCTTTGCAGATTAAAAACTTGGTCCTGGCTGATGAACGCCACATTGCTGTGACAAAGGAAACTTCCCCCTTCTCTGTCATGCTTGAGAACCTCCACTCCACCGTCCAAGGTCCTGTCATTGACTTCCCAAAGTTTGACATTGTACTGGGGCCAGACTGGTTATGGAAAAATAACCCCCACATGGACTGGGCAACCTCTGTGTTGACCATCAAGCGTGAAGGCGTCAACCACCAGATCTACCCTGACTCCGTGGAACAACTCCTACGTGAACACGTCTTTGTACGCATTATTGAGACTTTGGACAAGAAGGAAAACCTGAAGGCAATTGACTGGGACTCCTGTCAGTATGAAATAATACACTTCAAGGACCACCAGGATAACTCCACGCCTCAAGACCGCAACATTGTGGCCCGCCATCCAGAAATCTTTAAGGAAGCGTTACCGGGACTACCCCCTGAGAAACACATTCAACACTCTATCCAACTCAAGGGGGCTGTACCCAAGGCACACCCCATTTACAGACTGACCCCAAACAAGGACAACGCCCTGTGCGCCTATCTCAAGGAGGCACTAGAAAAAGGACTTATCCGCCCCTCACAGTCTCCCTTTGGGGCCGCTGTATTTTTTGTGGCTAAAAAGGATGGTACCCTACGCCTGGTCACAGACTACCGCGCCTTAAAAGAAGTCACCATTAAGAATTTTTACCCACTGCCACTTATTGACAACCTTTTCAATGCCTTGGGAGAAGCCACTGTCTTCTCCAAGATTGATCTAACTGCAGGCTACAATCAGATTCATATCAAGGAGGAAGACATCCCCAAGACAGCCTTCCACACTAAGTACAGTTCCTACAAATGTGTGGTACTCAACTTTGGCATGACCAATGCCCTGTCCACTTTTGTAACCTTCATGAACAAAGTGTTTGCGCCACACATAGGCAAACATGTCCTAGTGTACCTGGACAATATTATTGTCTACAGCCCCTTGGTGGAACAGCACCACAAAGACCTGGAGGAAGTCTTTGCGACCTTGGCACAACACAAACTGTTGGCCAAAACCTCCAAATGCCAGTTCTTCCAAGAGCAACTACCCTTCCTGGGACACATAGTCTCAAAAGACTGCATAAAACCCAAAAGTCAAAAGATACAAGCCATCTGCAAGATGCCACCTCCCAAGGACAAGTCAGAACTATGCACCTTCTTGGGAATGGTGGCCTATGTACGACGCTTTATACCCAACTGTGGCGTCTTGACCGCCCCCTTGTCCGCCATAACAGGCACCAAGTCTAAGTTTGTATGGACCCCCTAATGTGACCTCTGTTTTAGAAGCCTCAAAGAAAAGCTCACAACAGCTCCCATCTTACAATACCCTAATTGAGACGGGGAATACCAGATGGAAGCCAACACCTCAGATGCATCCATTGGGGGAGTGCTACAAATTAAGAATAGTGATGGTGACTTCCTTCCCGTAGCCTAAAAATTGTGCAAACTGACAGATGGCAAGTGCTGATACCCTATCCTTGACAAGGAACTGCTGGCCATTGTACACTGCCTAGTCAAATGGAGCTGTTACCTAGAACGACAGGAAGAATTCACAGCACTAACTGATCACAAGCCGCTCATCTATTTCAAGACGCAATAAAACCTGTCACACCGCCAAGCATGGTGGATAGAAATATTAGAAAGGTTTAAAATACTCATCCAATATAAGCCCAGGGCCAAACTTGCCATGGCAGACGCCCTGTCCCGCCTGTATGTCCGTGCTTCAAGAGGAAATAATGGGCTTGACCCAGACTGGCCTCTCTTAGTGCTACGTACAAAAAACAAAGGATTCCCTGCAGGCACAACCAACATCACCAAAGAAACGGTCATCAAGAATGAACATTCTTTGCTGACGTATACGGGACTCTTCACAGAAAAATGACGAATGGCACAACCATTCCCTACATTCCCATACATCAGCGAGTCAACACCATTCTTTGCTACCACAGAGATCTTGGACATACTAAGAGCCAAAATCTATACGAGTTCCTAAAGCATAAAGCCTGGTGGCTAACCTTATACCACAATGTCCAGGAAGTGCTAGAACAGTGCAAGGTTTGCAAAAAGTTTGCTAAAAGCAAAACCCCACCTAAGTCTGTACTCCCCATTTGGACCCAACTACCGTTCAAAGTATGGGCTCTTGACATTGTGGGCCCCATGCCAGGAAAGCACAATGACAAAAAATACATCATCACAGCCATTGACTTCCCGACAAGGTGGCCAGTAGTCCAAGCGGTGAAGGCACACACTGGCAACAACATCTGACAATTTATTGGCAAGGAAATAGTCAGCAGGTTCAAAAAACCAGAACTTCTGATAACCGATGGAGGCAAGGAATTGACCTCCAAAGACACCAATGTGTACCTCACCAAGAATGGGGTCAAACACACCGTCACAACACCATACCACCCACAGGCCAATGGATGTGTAGAACGGCTTAATGGTAGCCTCGTGCAAGCCCTAGCCAAATCACCGCCGGGAGACCTGAAGACTGGTATAAGCAGCTACCGACTGCATTACTTGTGTGCCAAACCCAAGTGAACAGATCCACTGGAAAAAGCCCGTTTGAACTGGTATATGACACACAGCCAAATATCATTCAAGCATTGACAGGACCCAAGTTGGAAATTCCAAGTCAAGTCCCCCTTGCTTGGATTCTCAAGTAGTAGAGGCCAACAGCAAGCAAACAGCCAAAGAAAAGGAACACCTATAAAAGACATTTGTTCTCATCCGCAATAGACACAAAGTTGGGGACAAAGTTTGGGTCATGAATGTTGACAAGAGCAAACTACAACCCGAGAAAGTGGGACCCGCAATCATTCTAAAGGTAAACAACAATAACACTTACCTTGTGCAAGGGATTGGAAAACACAAACAGGACAAGACCTTACACCACAATTGCCTATGACCCTGCAAAGCAAGACAGAAACAACAAGAAACCGCCCTACCTGCCACCAAACAACAATTGATTCAATACGGCGCCTGGGCTCCTGATGACCTGCCCCCAGAGGAGGCTGACCTTCAACCGGGGGGGTGTCAAAACTGCAGGCTTGACCCGCCAGCAAGGTTCCAACCAAGAGAGTTTGTGACCTGCAATCCGATTATCTGGTCACCCGAAGCCAGACTAGGAAGTCAACTCAAATTACCAAATCCAACAACATGAACAGATGATGATCCTTCACGGTGGATACCTTGATTTGGCGCTTGACTCATTATCAGGATCAAGCCACCCCCTTCTTCCATCCAGCTGTGTGATCACCAATGTTGTTCCTACTATCCTTGATTCACATGAACTATATAATCACTATCTCTCAATAAAGATTATTATCTAGTTTCTAAAATATTTTTTCCCATGTAACTCTGCTAAAACAGCATAGTTACGACACCACTAATCCACCAGGGGGTGGCATGGTGGCAGGATCCAAATATGGTGTAAGTGGCAAATAACTAATTGAGGGATTATTGCCTAGAATTGGCTATGCTCCTAATTTAGTGGCATTGCCCATATTTTGATATTGGGGGCAGAATGTCCTGTTATTAGATACATTGTGGGGAAACTCATTGAGCACCCCCTGTGTGTCATAAGGCACATTGGCAGGCAAGGTGTTTATCTCAGTTGCAACACTGGGATGCAAGAAGCCTCAATAAAATAAGGGGTAAAGAGTGGTATTTATAAAAAAATCCCAGAAATGAAGTAATTAGTGATACCTCCTAAGAAAACTGAATGAATGGTTGGGTTGAAAAGAATGATGCAAAGTGCTAAAAAAGAAGCTAAAGGGAAATCATAATAGTAAATCAGGGACAAGGGGGAGTATTACAAACAAAATGGAACTCCCAGTACCACCATGTCTCACAATACACAGGGGTGTTCAGCAAGCTTCCTCACGATTGATCTGATGCCACATTGCCCCCCAGTTCATCCCACTTGATGGGATCTCATATTTTCTTATAGGGAGTGGATCCAATTAAGACCATGATCCCACCTGTAAACTTATCCAGCACACTACAAGCCTATTTAGATCACTTCTATCAGTATCACCCCCGTAGTGACGCAATGGCTTATTAACTTGGTATATGAACCCCATTATACTCGATAAAGATCATCTTTTCCCTTTTCCTGGACTGCTTTTCACCAAACCAAATACGGAGCTATAATTACTCCTGCTGCAACATAATAGTTTTTAAAGTGATAACTTTTAAAGCTGAGCTGCATGTGCTAAAAATCAGATAGTAAGGGGATTAGAAATGACATTATGCCCAGAGCAATGGTCCATGTATTTTAGGGCAAATCAAGCTAGGTAAACTTATTATTTTTAGAGTTGCCTCTATTTGATTCCATCCTTATCTAGAGTCGTTTATGGTTTAAGGAATTGGCCGCTCTAGTCCATTAAAGTGGATGTGATGATCGTCTTTATCGCTTGCTGAAAGTAAAAGTCGAACTTTGGGAAATTGGGTTTCCACTTTGATGTAGGTGGGGTTGTAATCGTTTAATTTAAATCTGATAGGAAAATATTACAGAGTTTGAATGGGCCAGGATCTTCCAAGCTCTAGTCGTGGCGCTGGTCGAGATGATGGGTTGAACTAGTATTTTATATTGTGAAGGATGGAGTGGAAGGATTTTGGGGCTTAAATTGTTCTGGGAAATTAATAAAGTTCTAATTTAAAAGATGGCAGGTTTAATTGAGTGGATTGCGATGGGCCAAGGATGGGTTGGTTACCTATTAAGGCATGTTTAATAGCTGTATGGGTGCTGGGTTTATGCATTTAAGACGTGCTGAAGATCGAATATAATGGATCGGCAGGGAAAGTATAAATGTGCTTTGAAGCCTGCAAGGATCTAAAATGATGATCTCTCACTTTCTATGTGTGCTGGTTGCGAGCGGGCTCGGATCAGCGGCAATGGTTCCCGCGACGGCTCCCGGGACGACTCCCGCGGCAGGCTTAGGAGCAAATGCCCTCCCCCAAGTGGCTCCCCAGGGGGAGGCCAAGGGATCATCAGCAGTAGTCTGAGCAGTCTATTTCAGAAGGCAACTTCAGATGAGCCAGGCCCGATCATGTCCGCCGTCACGGCAGGCAAGGCCAGGGTTGAGGATGCCATTGGGCTAGAAACAAAAGCTGTACCTGACGCCTCTAGTTTGAGTCGCTTGAAGGGGGTTCTCACAGGCGACGTGGCCAAACCCCAGGCCGCCAAACCCACCAAGGGAAAGAAAGCCAAGCAAGCATCCACAAAAAGTGAAACTGCAGGATACTCCCTTTCCGAGCTAGTCGCGCCCTATCTCCCCGAGGAAGTGGTGCAAATCTACAGCAATACGGCAGGGCTGCTCACGGATGTCGACAGCGACCAAAACAAGCGCATGGTGCGCAGCTCTCTCCTGCAGGCCAAGATGCTGATAAATCTTTCCATCGATGTTGCCGCCAAAGCCCTTGAGACCCCTGGTGACAGAAACCCCCTTGGCGACGTCAAGAACATTGCCAAGGATGCCTCATACTTTGTTGATATCCTCAGGAACTCCATCGAGTCCACCGAACTGAGCGACTTGGCACTCGCCCAAGACCCTGCCAGCCTTTCACTAGCCACCAAGGCTTCCATTGCTGCAATGAATGCCACCATGCATGTTTTGAAAAATAGCCCAGCCACCAATAACTAGAATCACCAGTAAACTTGATATCACTTATAGCATTTTATATCGAATCCCTAGTTTTCCAAGTAAAAATGTAGAGCTTTTTAAAAGTGGCAAAAACTATAAGTTAAGCTTTATTTTCAACATTACATCTCTAAACAATATATGGTACAGCAAAAAACCTTCTAGTAGGAATGATCGCCTTAAGCGAAAACGAAATATACTTCCCATCAAACTAGGCGCTCATCCACACGTCAACGAAAAACCATTAATTATGACATCATAATTCCAAGCCCCCAGCGAAAATATTCTGATTGATCAATCAGAACTATCTTTCTCATCCCCCCTATCACCATTTAATCCAGAATCTTGCTTCTAGATAGCTATTTCACAATGAATCTACCCCTGTTGAAGTCCCCAAATGCTAGAGAATTACAACACTTGATAAGTTTCTGATGATTTTAGTGCAGCTGGCTACTGATACATCCAATAGCACTTGACCTACTACTTAATCTGCTTCTGATGATTTTAAATTCCAGCCATTATTAGCCCAACCCAATTTATTCCCCAATTTTTCAGACTACACTGTTGTTCCTGCTGAAGATTTGCTTGTCTTACCCACATTGTCTCTTGTCAGGAATTTATACTGACTTTGTTCTACCTTGGATACCTTGATGGCCTGCCAAGCCATCTATTGGAGAAGCTTCCAATATCACTAGCAGGCTTAATTAATCTGAGAAGCCTTCGTGAAGTAGAATCAGATCACTTATTACAAGAACAACCGGGAATACAATAGACTCCAATTATAACTGGCTCCTGATTGGCTAGAGTTATTCTGGAATACTCTAGCAAACTTCTGGGTTAGATATTATGGGTTTCTCTGAGGATCAAAAGGAACATATCCAATTTGCACTAGCAACCCGCCAGTGCCATTGTGAATCAATGCAAGAAAGGTTGCCTAGAAACAAAGTGTCATGCACTAAAAATAGAGTCATAAATTAGCACCGCCACTGCTGGCACACTAATAGATTATGTATCACTCTACAGCAATTAGTACCCAGTGCAGGGTACTATGATATGGAATCTCATGCCATTGCATGGATGCCTAACTCTGGGGGTTGATGCTGGTAATCTGGGGGTGAAAAGACTACCAAGCAAGAGTTAGATGCGCCAGATGATCTTATCCTGGCAAGAGAGTGCTGGCTCTATAAAAGTGCTTCTATTGGACTAATGGAAGGCAGACAATTATACCAATATCCTACTGTAGAACCTTTTCACAGTAGAAGAAGATATCTGAGTTCAAAGACCATTTTCAGGTTTCAAAGAACTAGCAAGCCGCCCGTATAAAAAGCCGCTTGGAAGTTGCCTCCCTTGGACATCGCTAGCCGTTGCCTTGCCAAGGAAATACCAGACACCACAAGTAATGCTTATTGCCATACAAGTATCTATCAACCCAATGTCCCAGATATCCTAAATACTCAATAAAGCAAATCGTAATCAGACTGCCAGGTCTGAGAGCAGAACAGAAAGTTCTGACATCTCTCCTTAAGTAGTACCACAACCCACCCAGCCCTTACAGCTGTGTTAAAAGCAAAAACTACATACATATGTCACCTGTTTTAAACACCCCTACGGTTTAGCAGTTTTCAACGCTATGAGAATAATTGATGAAAGGCATCAAAAACTAAACTTAACTCTACCAAAAACAAAATTATGAAGGTATCAAATCCAATGTCAAAAAATATGAATTCAACTTTCTGGGTTTTTTGTAGCTACAGTAGCTTTCAAAGCGGTGAGGGGAAACAGAACCAGGCCAGCCCAAAGCAAAACTTACTACCATCTGAACAAAATCCTCTGAGATCAAAGCTGAAATTAAAGTCTCATTCGGAGTAGGTGCAGGCACCAAAATTGTCACAACCTGTGTTGTGACCAAGCTTTGCCTGTCACACTCAGTTTTGTTGGCTTTTTCAGATAGGCTCAAATCATTTTTTGACCTTCATGTCATATCACAGTTCATGCAGCTTGTGTTGTGATTTCAGGGGGCAGGTCACAATTGCAACTGTTGCATCCTGTGCCCAGCTCCTAAAGTCACAGCACAATATGCATGAAGTGTGATGTGACCAAGCACAATCCCATGTGGTTTTGTATTGTATCTAATTATAAGCATGCAAACTATCTCTTTCAATTGAAACTGATTATATCATTTTTTAATTAGGATTTTGCTATAAATATCTAAAGCAAACTGTGGTTTAATCAAACAAATAGCATTTGAGATAATGGCAGATAAAGCTTATAATAAACTTTTTTTTAAAAAAATAAGAACTTTCAACTGAACCTGCTCCAATTTTACATCTGTGCCTTGTAAAAATAACATCATATGTTTCACCCTTGAGAACCATTCTAATTTCACATCATGTGCCCCTTCACAAAATGAAATCATCTGTTTAATCACAGGATACCACCCTCCTTTTATATTCTGTAACCTATCTAATGAAGAGAGGTACAGATTTTGACCTACTCCAAAAGTTGCAAACAAATCCATCTTGATTGCTTTGTGACTTAATCTAAACTATCTTAAAAATGGTTTTGTGACTCTGTGTTTGGAAACTTCTGTGGGTTTCCCTACCCTAGGATCATCTTTTTTAAAGAACCTTCCACAGTGGCAAGAGAGAAAAGTCAGCATATTTGTAATGGTCTAGATTATCCCTGGTAGGATGGTAGAATAGGAACACAACAACTTAGAATAGACCTGAAATGAAAACCTTCCTAGTTATGAGAGAGATCAATACTGTCAAGCTGCAGTTTACTATCTGAAATATTAAAGATCTTTTACAAAAGTCTTAAATATGTAAGGCTTAAGGTTCTGGATTCAAGCCTATTTGATCCAAGTATGATTAACAGAATCTTCCTAGCAATTGGAAGATGAGTGCTGAAGATCTAATGTAAAAGTTAATGAACAAGAACAAACTTATTTTATTGAGAAAAGGGCATCCAATTTTATGCCCAAAGGTTCAATCCTAGTAGCCTAAGTGGAGGTACTTCAAGTGGCAAGAGGCAGGTAGGGATCTGGAAGGCTCAGTTATTGGTATTGACCTGTATATGGATAAGGGGAACATCTCAGTTCAAAAGCAAAAGCAGAGGCTTTTGTGGGGATCATTCTGTGAACTGTCATTCAATGGGCCAATTGAAACTCAAAATAGTTTGAATTCACAGCAAATACCATTGAACATAATGATAAAAGGAAACTACTTACAGAAGATGATTTCATTTTTGGATAGGAATACCAGGAGGAACAAAAAAGAAATAGAGCCAGTGTGGAAACAAACAAAGGATCCTCAAAACCAACCATTTAACGCAAACAGCCACCAGCTAATCACTGCCTCTAAAAGCAATCCCGCTGATCCAGAAACTAACCAAAAGGCCCAATAAATGGATTGCAGCAGCGCAGTGGTATAAACACAGCTGAATAACAGTTGAGAACTACCAGGTGATGAATCAAAGCCTGGAAACAGCAATTTAATTCAACTGGGCCATAAATTAATGCAGCTGGCACCTAATTTAATGTAAAGTACCTTGTAACCAAGCAATTATAGAACTATAAAGTACCTTCAGAGTGCATAAAGAGTTTTAATTGAGGGTCAAGTCAGACAGAACCCAGGTCCAAATGCATTAAATCCAGAAACCAAGCATGAAAGCCAAGCAATTACTCCCAAGTCTGAAATCCAGAACTCCAACCCCAATGTTTAAAAACAAATTAACCAGGGCAACCCAATCATGTGTGTTGATATGAAATAAACTATCTGCTCTGATGACAGCCTTGTTCTATCATTGAGGTCTAGCCCTATACACTTGATATTTTTAGAGCTCAGTAACCTTTCAATCCAGATAGAATTCCTTCTGGCTGTGCTCTCCCATAATCCATGGACAATCACCTACTGCTGGATTTTCTTCCTTCCTGATGAGAGATATATCTAAACCACACCTGAATAACCAATACTACCAATACAATTATTGTTACAGCCCTTTTGAACCTCCCTGCACCTATAAGCAGCCATTAGAACGTACTAGTTGAACCCCCTTACTCCATCAACTTCTCTTGTATTTCACCGCCTGCTATTATTTTCTTGTATAGTTGGGCAGCTCTTTTGAACGTTTTGATCTCATGCCAAGTCTTCCAGAATTGGGTGATTTTCTGGCCAGTGACCTTCCATATGACATGGGTCTTCTCTGCTAAAGCCTCAGGGTTTTTTAGATACTACATGATCATTGGGCTTTAAGTAACAGAATGACTTAACCTTGAATAGAAATGGGGCACATTACATCTTGAATGGAAATGTAGCACATTTCAGGAAGCAATTAATTTAGATCAGAGCTGCTGCTATGTAAAACAATATCCATGCCTTTTAATTTCCCCTTTGAAGGATTCACATTTTGAATATGAAGTTCTTCTGTTCCCTTTTGCTCCTTGAAATGGATATCAACCTAAAAGATGGGACGATCTCACTTATCTTTCATCCAGTGGCTCAATCAACTGCCCCCTCTTATGAGAGTGGCCAGTGATCTATATGTCCTCCTACTGGTTTGTGGTAAGCATTTCCCTTATAAGGACATTCAGGTTCCCCCAATATAACAAAGCTATGTTCAAATTTTCTCTCTGTGATCTTTATTGTACTTTGGCGCCCTCTCCCTAGTTGCACCTAGAGAAGACTTATGGTTATTATATTTATCAGGGTCTTTAAGTAAATCCCTGATCTATCCCTGAAGGCTAACCTCCCAGCTTAGTACAGACCTGATCCTACAGATAGGATTTCCCATCACTTGTCTTGGCCGCACCTAAGAGCACAGCAGCTGTCAGCTGGCAAAGTGGTCCAAATAAAAGAAAGTTCCAGCCAAATGCACCACAAGATGGAGTAATACAGGACCATAAATATGATAAAGAGAAATCAGCTCAGAGCTTCAAAAGAATGAATGTATCTGTTTGGGATGCACAATGGTTCATTCAAGGTGATGGAGAGGTACCAAAGGGGACCTGTAATTCAAAAAGTCTGCTTAACCTCCAAATAAACCCTCATAGGCGCAAAACTACGTAAAGCCACAAATTTTGGGTCCCAATGCTACCCTAAAATAGAAAATTCATACCTGAAAGAGTAATTTATAATGATATAGTTATAGGCAGAGGCACTCTATCTGTGACAGAAATTACTGGGTATTATGGAGAGAACTCCAAGTGATGGGGAATAACCACCCAAATTCATAAGGAGTTGATGATTAACCACCACCAAAGCTTTGAATACTTTTTGGTTAAATTTTCAAATGATATGCTAGGGTTTAATAACATAATTAAACCTAACCAGAGTAAACTTAGATAAATAGCCTACAACAAGGTTAGATAATCTTCTGGATAGATCTCAGGACATTGAGAGGTGGCAATAGTCTCAGTTTTGGATTACAGGGCAAAAACTCCAAGATTGACAGACATTGGCATAATTTTAGGCAGCATTGCTGATGTAGAGCCCAAAGCAGGACCCCATATTCCCGTCACAATTTGATTCAATATCAAGTTGTAGGGAATATAGCAGAGCAGGCCCACTACAGGATGAATTTTTAATAATAGCTAACCAGGAGATAATTTAAAGTTAATTGGGTATAATTTTTAGGGAGGACTCAACTTGTAGAGTTGAAAAGTGAAAATTTTCAATATGTACCAAAATTATTGACTCAGAAATACCACCTGAATCCATGGCTCCTATTCTGTCTTGTTATTCCAACAATTAGATTGTCCAGAACACAAAAAACCCTTGTGTGATTAACTTTTGATGACCATTCTGATAAATGAGGGTTTATTGAGTGGCTCTCAGATTACGTCTATTTATCAGTGTCAATTTTCTCTGGATAATTGGATTCTGCTGACAAACTGGGGTAACAGTAACCCATTTTTAGTCAATGGCTTGATTTAAATCTGGCATATCTGTCAACTTTATTAACTACTTCCCAGATTTCTTAGCACTTTGGTTGGGATAATAATTCCTGGCATAAGAAAACTACTGTGGCACTATCAGCTTGAAAACTTTTTATTTGGGTATAGCTGTCCCATACAGTACCATCTTAACTGGGATCTGTTGCCCAGAGCGGCTTAGAATAGACCATCAAAAATTAATACTGGTGTAACATATATTGTTTCCCCCCTTGTGAAATCATTTCCCCAAGATTTGACCCAACTAAAAAATAACTGGCGCCACTCCTGGTACACCATCAAGTTGTTGAGGATCAAATATTTTAAATCCTAATAGGAACACTACCTGTACAAGCCACATGACTGCTATGATGTACAACAGCAGCATGTGTCTTGACATGATACTATATAAAATTATGTCTTGATATAAGAAAATATTGTTATCTTCTTAAGTTTCCACTTTAAACTGTTTCATATGCTTCCAAGGATTATACAATTGACAGTTCACAGGCCTTTAAAATGGCAACAGTGGCAAAATCAACTGTAGGAATGTAAAAGTGAGAATTCAAAAGTGAGAATGTAAAAGTGGCCATGTTGACACTTTTAAAATTTTAAAATTAAATTAAAACAGCTCATCTGAAATTAAAATTTATTATGGTCATATAAAATACTTTTTATTCATTTTCCCAACTAAAAAAGTCAAGAAAAATTAATTACTTTATTATAAAAAGCCATTTTGAAAATTTAAAAAGTGTCAACATGGCCACTTTTACATTCTCACTTTTGAATTCTCACTTTTACATCCCTAAAGTCAATTTTGCCACTGTTGCCTTTAAAATTTACAATGATCTCAATCAATAAATTGATCATAGCTAGGCCATTTCTGAAAAGGTGAAAATTTAATTGAAACTAGAAGGGGATCTTCCAAAGCCCCAGAATATTTCAAAGCCAAGCTGTTTCCTCTTTGGGTGCCAAATCCAAATTATTATGTTGCTACATTTTTGCCCAGTGCAGATGGTAGAGCTAATAGGCTGCACCCTTAGAAATCCATTATAGTTACTTCTGCACAACCACTGTCACTTTAAACCAATTCTGCAGCTACCCAAAAGTTTTTAAAGCTTAACTGAGCATTTTATTGGCCACTTTGTTTTGAATTTTTCTCTTGTGATACTTTAGTAGCTAATTAAACCCTTATTGAATTAAATTTCCAAAAAAATTAAAGCACTCTCAATCTCTTTTAGAGAAGAGGCAATGCTTTCTTACCTTCTTGTGAAGATTCTGGCATTTAAAGTGTCATAACTGTGCTGTATTGGCATAGTTTCAAGGGGGAAATGTTTGAAAACTATATAATGCCTTTATTAGGGATATGGGGGATTATATAATTGGAGTTAATTATTTTAAGAGAAAAAAGATTTTTAAAATCAATCAATTAGATTGGACAAGGTGGTGGCTTAATCCTGTTAATAAGTGAAGCGCTAAATCAAGTTGCCACTTCATTGGGATTGTAATGGGATTCTTTTTCCTTGTTTAGTAATTCATATTGACTTCTGCATTTATCTTTGAGTAGCAAGGAAGTCAATTGGGATGAAATGGGTCTCTTGTGCATAAATCTTTCAGGAGGTTGACCCCACTGTTTTAACAAAAGGATTTAATTTGCTGTGGTAGTGGTCTCTGACCCAGTTTATGATGCAATTGAACCTGTGAGAGCTCAGTATTTGATTAGAGAAGACAACAGTCCAATAGAAAGGACAAGAATGAATAGAATAAGACCAGGTTTATTAATTGGTATTGTGACTAATATAATATACAGGGAAAGCCACAAGGCCACCAGGAGGTGACACAGTGGTGGGTTACATTTAAGGTTTGAAGCCAAGGAATAACTTGTCTGGGGATCAGCTAAGTCAAATTGGCAGCGCTCCTAATTAGGAGATAATGCCTGCAATTTCACCTAACTGTCAGGATACTGCGTCCTAGTGGGGGTTTTGTTAGTCTTGGCTGCCAACTTTCTCTGTTGGGAGGAGGGAATAGCCCACCATAGAAGGGGTGTTAACTTGATGAGATAAGATGCTGATCGGCCTATCAAAACCCAAGATCTGGTGGAGGTTACCATGGTGTCAAATAACCCAGATAAGTTAATGTAGGCTATGCCTGCATATTGAATGGCTGTGGGAAGAGACAGATCTGGGCTGGGGGGTGGCGGTCAGGTTTGGGTGTTGGGGGTGCTTCAATATCTTTCTGATAGGCAGGCAAATAATTGTACTTCTCACAGAATATGGCAGCTTGGTGCTTGTACTGTAAATTCAGAACCTGAACGTAAAAATGTGGGATTGTCAAATCCTTGGTCCAAATTTTGAATCACTTTTGCGGGCAACTCAGCTGAGTGAAAAAAAAATATTTAATAAAATCTAACATTTAATTTGACTTTTTTTGGTTTATTTAAATTGGCAAATTTTGAATCTCTTGAGCAGATAACTCAACTAACAAAAGACAAAACTCAGCAAACAAATGTGGGATACATGAATCAGGAATGCGGGATTCTAATGTATGATTTGTGATTTCCTGTATTTCAAACAAATCATAGGCATCATGTGAAAATTAACAAATCTGAAATTGCGGGATTTTCAAATCCAAGAACCAAGTTTCAAATCAAAATTGCAATGAATTTGAAATAAATATAATTTATGGGTATCTCAAAAAGGATGTTAAAGGATCTAGAGTGGATTTGTGCTGATTCTTTTAGGAAGCACAGGCATTCTCAAAATTCATCCTATTCCATTTCAGGACGGCTAAAATTTAGAGTGTAATATTCACAAAATTGACATATTTAACAATAAAATTGACTAAAATATACATTTCTCTTCTAGAGTTTAAAGTTTTAATAAAAATTTTATTATGTCTTCTTCCAACACTAACCAAGTCAACGAGCTGCTCCCTGGCCTTCACAAAATCATGCAGGGCTACACTGGGTCTCTTAACGGTGAAGCCTCTGTCTATGGCCACTCCCAACCCACAGGCCCCTCCGCAAGCACTACCCAGGAGTGTGTTCTTTCTCCTGCGTCCTCAAGCATGGCCCTCTTTGCCCATCATGCACAGGCAGCTGCTAACCAAAATCCCTTATCAGTGATGGCATCCGGAACCAGCCATTTGAGCCATGAGGTCACTCAGAGAACCCAGAACCCTGAAACAGCCAATCAGATGGCATCAACCAGTTCCCAAGATGGACATGTCCCTCCCCCAGCTAATCAGCCTGCAAGATGCAGAAGAAAATTGATCACTCCGGACATTGTTCTCAAAATGGTTGAAAAGCAAGGGAAGCTTATGTCCCTCGGGGAAATTGCGGCTGCAATGGGTTTTGCAAAGTCCACTGTGGCTACAACCCTGCGAGCCCACGCCAACTGTGGCCCCCCACCAAGAAGACCCCAACTGGTGCTTGTACCTCAACCAAAGGTGAAAAAGCCCACCCTCTCATGATGGCCATTATGGAACGTGACCCGTGGATGCCCCTGGTCCAGGTACGTCTCCAGTTGGGACTCCACGGCATCTTCACCAACAAAAGAACGGTGAATTCATGGATGCACAGAGTCGTGGTTGCTGCTAGAATCTTGTTCAATCAAGTTCTCAGTGGCCCCATTTTGGTAGATACCAACCCCTACAATTCAACAATTATTAATTTTATCAAAGGAAGGGCAATGAGTGCCCATAATGACATAATATTCCTGTCATATGCTAAGATCTCGGCCAGTATCCAAGACTTTGGAGAGAAACGCATCCAATCTGATGTGTACAAGCGCGGCCCAATCTTGTATTGGTTTGTTGGTGTTTTATTGGCAGTTTCCCAATTGGGCGTCAATTAGTACTTGGCAATATCAAACACCGCAGATGGGTATGCCTACCAGACGGAGCTCAAGGACATGCTGGAGGAGTGGGCCGCCAAAACGCCGTGCACACAGTTGTACTGAGTGCGGAGATAGAGCAGCGGGAATGGGCTACCCAAGAAATCAGGGCTGCGGGGCATACCTGCTGGTCCTACCCCATCAACTATGCCGACATGCGCCTTGCAGATGTATGTCTCTACAATTTTGGTTCCACTCTCAGGCGCTTAAAGCCTGCCAACTACAATGAACTATGCACCCAAATTGATATGGGTTATGAGCTTTTCCCTTCCGCGTCTGTCTAGGACTTATTTGATCTCATCATCTTCTATGCAAGTGATAGTGATAAGTCCAGAAAGGACCCCTGCCTCACCCATGCCACTCCATCCGTTTTGTCAAGCCTGCATATGTGACGGAAGAAGAGTTTGAGCAATTGAAGCAAACCACTCTTGCTGCCCCTTCCCAGTCAACAAACCCTGCCTCACCAACCCCCCATCAAGATCAAGCCACCCGCCTTCCAACCCTGACTCCCAAGCAACCACCCATTCCCTCCCCACAATCTCTGATGCCGTCTCTTTCATAGGCGCAGATGAATTCAATGTCTATTCTGCCCATTCCCTCCCCTTCCCGTCCTTTGATTAGTAAATAAATCTTTTTTTAGGTGACTACTATTAAAATTGATTTTTTCTTTCAGTTCATAATTAATAATATATTTTTTACATTTTTATAAGTTTCTGTGTGTAAAGAATGTTGTACATTTGATGTGGTAGCATATACTTATTTCCAAGGATATTTTCATCATCATCATTAATAAATTGAAGACAATAAACGTAAATATTGCATTAGAATATTGCAATTAGACGTCAACTATTGATATTTTGATATTATGTGCATAACTCAATGTATTTAGTTTAATAAAATACATTGTAAACTTGGCCTTTTTTCATTGTAATTTATCAAATTGGATTGTGTTTATATTAGAGAGCCATTAACGCTTAGTACAAATATTAATAATTAGTGCATTTTACAGCCTGTATATTTACCTATTGGTAATAATTCTGTAAACTTTTCAGCCGGATTTTGCGAGGTAATGACAATAAACAGTATTCTATTAACACATTGCATTATTATTATCTCGCAAAATTGAACTGATAAGTTTACAGAATTATTACCAATAGGTAAATATACAGGCTGTAAAATGCACTAATTATTAATATTTGTACTAAGCATTAATGGCTTTAATATAATGTGTTAATAGAATACTGTTTATTGTCATTAATTGGCTGATTTTCTTTGATGTGGTGATTGTGCATTTTTTGATGTTTACACACTAGTATCCAATTGGTTGGCTTCATATCTAATTGCACAGGTGATAGGAAAACAAGCCGCCACCCCAACCACATCCAGTCTTGGGGTGGCAGCTTGTTTTCCTATTGCCTGTGCAATTAGATATGAAGCCAACCAATTAGATACTAGTGTGTAAACATCAGAAAATGCACAATTGCTACATAAAAGAAAATCAGCCAATCAATGACAATAAACAGTATTCTATTAACACATTACATTATTATTACCTTGCAAAATCTGACTGAAAAGTTTACAGAATTATTACCAATAGGTAAATATACAGGCCTTAAAATGCACTAATTATTAATATTTGTACTAAGCATTAATGGCTCTGTAATATGAACACAGTCAATTTAAATAAATTAAAATGAAAAGGCCTCATTTACAATGAATTTTATTAAATAAAATGCATTGAGTTATGCACATAATATCAAAATATCAATAGTTGATGTCTAATTGCAACATTCTAATGCAATATTTACGTTTATTGTCTTCAATTTATTAATGATGATGACAAAAATATGTATGCATCAAAGATAGTACTATAAAAGCCAGTTTTTTGATGGAATTCAAACAAAATGTCATCAATCTATAACTTAATCAATGAATTAGAAGCTCACCTGCAAAAGGTTGTTGAAATTGAGAAAAACATCAGAGAAATAGTGACAGGAAAGCTAGGGGACAAGGGCCAGCCACTGATCCAACCAAAAGAAGATGCTCTGAACAAATTGGGAAATATTATAGATGAAAGAAATAAAGAAAAATTACTTAATCTACAGGGAACTATTTTATCAAGTCTAAAGTTCAACAATGCAGGATACAATTCATGGGAGTTCTGGCAGGGGGCTAAAGAAAACAATGAGAAGATCAGACTAATAGAAGGAATAGAAATTCAAAAGGAAATCAACACCAATGAAGAGGAAACTGACCAAATGGAAACAGATGAAAATGAAACACAAGAAAGAAGCAGAAGTGCATCAAGAAATACAGAAGCTTTATCAAATGAAAATCAAGAGGAAGCACAAGTTGCAAGAAGAATAAGAAAAATTATGCCTAAGAAAATTAATGAAGAGCATCCAACACTAATGAAGTTTGCCGATATGGCGCCTGTGGCTGAGGGGGCCACAGGGGAAACAATCAGTAAGTCTTTTGTATGTTTTACTTATATTTATTTTTAGTCATCACCAGAAATGGGGATGAGGTCGCAGAAGTGGCGGCTTTTATGCCGAGTTGGTTTTATGGGGGCTACCAGTCACTGGTGGCCCCTATAAAACAAATAAATAAAAAACAAATAAATAAAATAGTTCAGCAGAGTATGAATATGTTTTTTAATAGTGAAGCTCAAATCAGGGAATATCAACCACCCGCAGGGTGCTTGCCAGTGATAAGAGAAGCCTACAAATTAGGATTAACAATCAAAATAAAAGAAATGAATGAAATTTGCGGGGATTTGAAACTGAACTTTGATGAATACATATACAAAAGCGTTCAAAGGTTACCATTCTCAAATATCAATGAATGCAAAAAAGTTTAATAAAAACCAATTTTCAAATAGGAAATGAATATCTTAAATCAGCAATTTTTAATGAAATTTTTAAGGCTCTATCAAATAAAGTCAGGGATGCAGTCCTTGTGAATAGTTTTAAACCTTTAATGATATTGTTTGCCAAGGCCTGAGGGGCAGATTCAAGCCGGGCGCCCCTGGTACCCTCTTCAAGTTCAACCAAACGTCCTATATCAATAGGTTAATACAAACGTTCAAAAAACTGTGCATGTTCTTGGAGAAATATACCTTGCAAAGGATCCACGTCACGGTGTACCTGGGAATCCTGCTCCATTGCATACTGAAAGCCAACGTGAAAAAATTAGAAGATGTACCTATACAGATCAACATATGCCGCATAGCCCTCAACAGACAGAAAACACCACAGGGATACAGGACAGTTGAGCATGTCCTCTATGATTCATTTGCATTGGCAACACTATACGGGTACTATGTGCTCCCCAAAAAAACCTGCTAATTGATTCCCTCACCCGTCTGCCTTTTATAAGATGTTCGGCCACCACCGGGGTGCTGAGCACCACTCCCCTAGCAATTGGCGCCAGAGCCATCCACCACATACAGAAGAGTATGTGGTCCTAATTGGACACACTAGCAGAAAATTTGATTTTGGGGTATAATTCCCCAGAATAATCATATTCCCCTTGCAATTGGCATTCCCCTAATAAATCACTTTCCCTTGCAAAAAAAACTTTTTTATTTTTTATTTATTTTTAAATATTAAAATTTAAATATTAATATTTCAATACTAAATACTTCACTATTTTAAAATTGTACTTGTAAAATTTTAATAGTAAAATATTTAGTATTAAAATATTTACTGTTAAAATTTTAATATTAAAATATTTAATAGTAAACATTTAATATTAATATTATATATTTTAATATTAAATATTTTACTATTAAAAATATTATATATTTTAATATTAAATATTTTACTATTAAAAATATTTAATATTTTAATATGGAATATTTTAATATTGAATAAATCACAATTAAATAAAAAATTGGTGTATTTTGAATATTTAACCTTTACTATTAAACTTTTAAGATTCTTAATTATATTTTTATTTTAAAATTTATTTTTTATTTTATTTTTTAGTAGGTAAATTATAGTATTAATATATCTAAATATATTACAAGATAATAGTTAAAGTTGCGACCACGTCAAATATTTAAAAATAAGTTAAAAATGTTTTTATTTATTATTTATTATTTATTATCTTGTCACGGTTGGGTCCATTTATCAAAAAGATAAACATGGAGAATTGAATTTATCCGCATCATGCGGCCCGCTCCACTTATGTTCCAAACACGTGATTGTTTAGAACTCATATTACCTTTCCCTTGTAATATGATTTGATAAACATATTTGATATACTTGAATTGCGTCCTAAGTACAGATTAGTAAGGAATACATAAAAATCATTGGTTGCTGTGTTGTGTAGCTACAGTGGCACTGAAATACCAAGGAGCAGATGATGACATGCAAGGTCCAATTTGTGGCTTAGAAAAGTCAAAGTACCAAAATGATTCACAATTATTTAAATAAAATAATTCTATTTCTATCTTTTTTTAATTTATTCATTTGTTAGCGCAACAGTCAATACAATATTCAGTGCATCATATAAAAATAAACCCCTCTTATCTAGTATAATTAATTTTACTTACCTTTTCTAGTATTCTTAAATGTCTATAATACAATCAAACATCACATTATTATATATAAATAATAATTTGAGTCCTAATAAAAACAAAATAAATAAAAATAAAAACAAATAAAACCGGGGTGCCCATTTATCTGATTGGCTCAGAGGCCAGGGCTTTGGGGAGGAAGGATTCTGAGTGCTTGTAAAAAGCTGCCACCACATCGGGTGGCATTGCAAATTGGCTGACCTCAAGAATATTGAATAGGTCCTCAGTGTCCTGAGGAAGGCCTTGTTTCACCTTATTCTTGATCCACCCAAAGACCTCCTCAATTGGGTTAAGAAATGGGAAATATGGGGGGAGGAAGAGGAGTCTTATTGGGCAGTCAGCAAGGCAGTGGCCAGCAGAATGGTTATTTTTATTGATGGGTGGGAACTCAGATACAACCAGATCCACTTTGTGGAGCCCAACATTATTCAACACAACAATGTTGGTTGTACTGCGGTAATTGATCCAAAGGTACTCCTTGACGGCTCAGAGAAAATTGAGAAAGGTCCCACTGTTATGTGAGCCCTTAATCATTTGGTATTGGTCCAACCCGCGAGGACCAAGAAGCGCAACCATTGAATAGGTCTGTGAACGGACAGCTGCACAATGGGCTACGCCGTCCTTGGACCCCTTCTCGACCCACCCATGCCTAGACCTGAGTGAGGAGGAAAACAATGATTCATTGATGTAGAAGAACTGGACATTCCCAGTCTTCTTTAGTGCCAGATATGTCTTGGCATAAATGCGTTGATCCTCAATGGTCTTTTCACTGTTCCTATTGTATGGAGAAACTCCGAGCACCTTCCATAAGAAGCCCAAATCAACCATTGTTTTGTATACAAGGGTTTTAGAAACAGAAAGCCCAAACTCTGTGGCAAGCATTGATTGGACAGCAAGTGTGTCCAGGTGGCAATCCCTGGCAACCCATGCTTAATTGCGTCAATATGTACGGGCTTAAGGAGTTTTGGCTGTCTTTTTGCCTTGGTGGATTCGGCAATTTGCCCGGTGTTGCCATACTTGGTGTTGATGTCAGCAATGTACCTGGCCGTGACACCAAATTGGGACGCAATATCCTGAACCGCCATCCCCCTGTTTAAGCAGTTCAGGAGAGCTTCACACTCACTATCTGTCAACCAATGCTGGTCCTTGGCAGGTACCACAGCATCCTGGCTACCAGGCTCAGCACAGGAGATGGGGACCTTTGTGTAGAAGGTGGGATCACGCTTGGTTGCGCTGGCGCTGTAAATAGTGGCATAAGACACAGGTGCAGATGGCTCCTTGGTTGTGGATAATGGCTGATAGGAGGTATCAAAAATGCGGGGGCAGGAAGTAGCAACTCTTGGGTCAAGAGTGCGGGGCTGGGTGAAAACTGGGTAAACGGTGGAGGTGTAAGTAACATCAGTGTTCCCGGTGACCCTGGTGTAGGAGACTTTTGTGGCAGGCCTTGAGAGTGTCTTCTGCCTGGGATTCAAGCTGGTTGATCAGGCCTGGGACGCAGGAGGTGTTTGGCTGGCAATGACACCTTGGGAGGCCTGTGTATTGGCATGACTCCCTTCAAGTTGGGTTCTGGGTCTGTTCTTGGACCCTTTGGGACGCCCTCGTGGACAGGCTGCCCCGTGGGCTGGTGCAGGAGTGGGTTGGGAATGTGATTGACGGTCCATAAAAATAAAATAAAAATATATATTTTAGATTAAATATGTATTTATTTGGAGTTATTGGTTTAGTTGTGGGTAGTTGTTATCTTAATTTAGCCTTGAATAGTAACAGAATTTCTATATCCGTGATTTGAAGTGTATAATATTGTATACTTTCTGGGCTTGGATAATTTTAGAGTTTAATAACTTTTTATGTCTAATTATGGTTAATGTGATTGAATTTTTCATTTGATTTTAGTTGTGGTGGAGCTTCTTGATTTGGGTTGGTGTTTCCTAGTGTGCTTACTGTACATTCAATTTAATTTCCAGTTCCCACAATTAATATCTGAGTTTACTAGTGGCATTAAAAAGTGATTTGAAATTTGGTTCTTGGATTTGACAATCCTGCAATTCCAAAAAACATATTAAACTTAATGAAAATGATTGATGGATTTGAACGCTTCAAATCTGATTCCAGTTAATTCATTTTGTCTATAGGAAATATGCAGCTTGACTTGAACTTTGCAAAGTGTCTATGAGCTCCTGCATTTTCAAATATTCAAATAAATATCTAAAAAAATCAATTTAATTAAAAAAAGGCTATCCCTCAAAAGTGATTTGAAATTTGGACCAAGGATTTGACAATCCCACATTTTTACGTTCAGGTTCTGAATTTACAGTACCAGGCACCTTGGTGAAAGACTTTTTGTGGAGCTCTCTGTTGGGCCAGGTGGTCAAAGCAAAGAATATTCTCCAAGGTAAACTCATTATATTATGGATTAAGTGGGTAGTCAGAAATGCAGCGGGCCAAATGGTGCTCTGGGTGGACAATAAAATGGGGGCCGGGTTTTGGGGACTTCCTCAGGAACGTGGGCCGTCAGGCCAGGATTTTCTGTTGGAAGAGTAGTAAAGGGGAAAGAAAGCTGAGATAATAAGGAATAAAATGGTAGAACCAAGGTCCCATAATCTTATTTATTTCAGAATGGCAATACCATTTTAACAAGACTTCACAGAGTTTAAATATCATTTAAAATGCTAAGTTTTTTTAAACCATCACCTGATAGCTGAGTTGCCCAGTTTCTTCTGTCCTGAGAGTTCTGGGTCCATTCTGAACCTTCTGGCCCATCATTTCTTTTTTGAAATGACCTTCATCTGACGGTACAAAGATAACATCTTCATAGCTTCATCATTGCTACTGGTGTTCCTGTCATCCTGGATCAAGAGACCTTCAGAAACTATAAGCAGGATCAACCTTTGCCCCATGAACTGTGCATCTCCTGGAGTAACTTTGGGGTCACTACATGGTCAGAGATTACATGACCAGGCGGCCCAGACTTCTAGCCAATCATGTGAATTCCCTTTAGACTTTGACTCATCATGCTGAGTAGCAAACCCCTTTTCAGGCGGCCTGTTAGCTATGACAGGGGTGACACCATGTTGGTTCAGTGCTTCCAGCAATCTAGATTGGTCTGGATTAATCACCAGCCTATGACTCTCTTCTGTACTATGCAAATTTGTGGCCAGGCAGGCCTGTAAATTCCCTTGCTTAATCAGATGTGAATCACTACCTGTTCCAGCTCTTTCATTGGCTAGCCGTAAAAACACACGTGGATGGCCCAAGGGTCTGCAGGATTCCCACAACCATTAGAGCCAGGTCCCGAGTTTGATTCCCTAGTTGGAGTTTACCACTTAATTTGGGAGAAGTGTCATTCATGACACTTGCCTTCAGGCTGATCCATGTTGTTAGATACATCATGGGGCAACTCATTGAGTGCCCCCTGTGTATTGTGAGATATGTTGGCAGGCGAGATGGGAATCTCAGTTGCAACAATTTTTTATTTTGCTTTATTGTAAAGTTAAAAAAATTACCTGTGGAGAAAATTATAGTTGGATCAAATTTGATGGAAAATCAGTTGACAGGAAAATAATTGACAGAATTTCTTCCTACCCCATATTCAACTATGTTGAGGCTTAATAAAAAAGTACTTTATTAAATGAGATCTCTGTGTAATCCAGATAACATAATCAGCTATGCAATGTAGCTTTACCATGCTATTATTTCTTTTCTATAGACTCAACCTAATTTTAACGCCAAAATATAGCCTTCTGGATTGAACTATAAAGCAATAGAAAGTTTAAGCTTTTATATGTAGAATACCTCACTCTAAATGAAGTACATAACACTTAATATCGAGTTTGTTTATGAACAGCAAATCAGCGTGTAAATTAGAACTATAGTTTAGTGTAGGCATCTAGCTAAACTAAGTAGACTGACAAATGATGTAATAAATTAAAATATAGTATCTATTACAAGGAAATTGTACAGCTTTCAAAGTCTTGAATAAGCCCCAAAACTCTTGTGAAAGTTTTGAAAGTATTTCACCCTATTAAATCAGCCAATTCTGTACAAGGGGGCTTATAAGCTGCTAAAGCTAACTTTTAGACCTGTCAATACATTTTATAAGCTTAGAGTTGGATTGTACAGGGCATTGAATCCTTATTGGTTGAATTCAGAACGCTTTATAAAACTTAGGTGGTCAGCTATTGATTTATAATATTCTTTTAGCTTGGACCTATGTTTCACGAATGGCTTGATTCAAATAAGCCAGAACCTTGAATTTTGCCATTTTAAGCTTTTTGCCTGGCTTTATATGTGTTTTATAATTACAAAATCCAAGAAGCCTGTAGCCACATTGGAAACTTTGATGTTTGAAGCAGCTTGAACAAGATTTCAGCAATTTATAAAGGCTAAACATGCTTGATTAAAATCAAAGTCAGAAACAATTTAATCATAAAATAAGGGTTGTCCTTTAGAGAGCATTGGTGATGCCATGTTGTCTCAAATCCAGATGCCACTATCAGGGCCAACATAAGTCTACCAAAACTTAACTCACGAGTCTAAAAGCTTGTAGTTGCTTAGCCCCCTAGTTTATATAATCAGTGCTTGGATAGATGAGCCAGTGCGTTTATGGCTGAAAAAAACCCATAAATTGTCTGTGAATTGACATTTTTGTAAAATATGTTCCTTAAGACTGTTTAGTCATAATAAAAGCAGTAACACAATCGTGCAGGTTTTAAAAGACATAATATTACTTCATTGCAGTTTAGGATCATTTAAAAAGACAACAAGAATATTTGATGCTAGAGCCAAGCAATTTATTTGGTATATTAAGCCTAACTGAAGTGATGATTTAAAAATCATAATTGCCTTTAATTCAAAGAGAATTTCAAGGTTGATTCATAAAATTTCAACCTATTGTATATCCTTTATAAACAAAAGTAAGCCTCTGAATGATAACAAAGCATAATTTAAATTCATCTATCCTTCTTTGGATGCAAGGAGGGAAGCTTGGAGGAATAAAATAGACCCGTGCCTGGTAAACGCATCCTGGGCTTTGAACTTGCTACGACATTGGAAGTGGTTCCAGAAGAAGGTTTAGGCTCTAAAGTGGGATAGTTGTTGAGTGAACCAAACAAGTAACTTACTTGAAATTATTGAAGAAGTTATTGTAGTTTTCAGATTTTCATCCTTTGTAGCTATTTTGGATCTGTGGTGTGAGGGAGCTGATTGAATAGAGCTAACAGATCGTTTGGGAATTAGATGTATCTCTTTTGTTGAAGGGATGGGGGATTGTGAGAACGCTTGCTTAGGAATAAAGCTTTTCGCATTAATTTTGGAAGGTGAAGGATGTAGGGGTGAGTTTTCAAGCGTTGAATCTTGAGACTTTTCAGTCAATTTTAGAATTTTTACTGGATCTGGCTTTTCTTCGCCTGAGCTGACTTCATCCAAAACATTAACTTCATCGTTTTCTTGACTATGAATCTCGTATGACTCTGAAAAGGGTGCTAATTGGGAAGCAGTTTCTAAAAGGTGAAAAAGAGTTAGGTACCAACTTACCTGTAACCATCAGCTTACGAGATATTTTGGCATATTTTTCAGAATCAGATTCAATATCTGTTAAGTCACTGCCAGAGAAAAAATCGCTTTCTAGAAATTAAGAAAACGAAAATATGTAAATATACCCTCAATAATAGATTCGTTTGAGAGTTTAAGAGGATCAATAGAAGGTGCCTTTTATTTATTCAGAACAAAGTTACAGATAATAAGGTTACCTCTAGAGAATTGTTTTCTTGAATGGGACTAGAAGGTAGCGATATAATTTGGATGTCTTCCTGAGACGAAATACTCTTATTTTTGTTTAGCTTGGTTACTCGAGAGGGCTTCACATCATTTTTAAGTTTCTTTTTAGTTGAATTTTTATTCGGGACGAAGGCTTCATCTGAATCATCTAAATATCCAGATATGATAAAAATATTAGAAGAAAAAGAGAAAAGTCTAATTCAAACATAATAAAACTACAAAGCTTAAAGATTTCTAGAAATTTTGAGTAAATATACCTGAGAAATATGATTCTTTAACGTCTTCAGCATAACTAATGAGGGAACGGGATCTAGAGATTTTATGTGTAAAAGGGATAGACTTAAATAGACAATAAGATCTACCTCTTTGGTCTT
Source organism: Entomophthora muscae (assembly GCA_014839935.2). Classification (NCBI taxonomy): domain Eukaryota; kingdom Fungi; phylum Entomophthoromycota; class Entomophthoromycetes; order Entomophthorales; family Entomophthoraceae; genus Entomophthora; species Entomophthora muscae. The sequence continues at coordinate 188,706 of QTSX02005009.1, read as the reverse complement.
TCAGGCATGAATATTTGTTTGAAGCCTATTGATCAAATTAAGGGATTTAATGTTTTAAATCCAAGGAAGAAAAGGCTTTTTAAAGCCCACATATAGATTAACTTCAAACTTATGTCAAGATTCATGTTTAGCTGGAAAAGGTATATTATTACATCATATATTACGAAAACTTAAAATAATTTACTTACAATTATTTGAAAAGACATTGTTCTCGAAAATCTATTGCTCAAAAGTTTCCAGCTGAGAACTACTTTCATATAACTTTAGGGCTATAAAGATATCATATAATATTTATAGCCTAAATCTATTTATAAACGACCAAAGCTTTGGTCAAGTTTAAACCAAAATCAATCAGCTTTTTGGAAGGCAATTCAGATTAAAATATGGTACCACCAAAACCAACCTTAAACAATCCCGTTGACAGAAATTCCAGCTTGAAAGCCCAACTTTAAGATTGATAAAAACCTATAAAGTTCAGTGGCATAAGCCTGACCACAGATCCTTTAGGGTATGACACCATCCTAAAATAGAACCTCAATAAGTGAAATGACATTTTTTGGTAGGCATATTAAAAGCAAAAAGATTATTAATAGCCTGCTTGACTTATATTTTTATATGTATCACATATCAACTCTACATCATACTGATCTAGAATCTCAAGCCAGATTAAACCCTTAATCTGACAACTTAATTTGTGTAAAAATAATTGATTTCTATGTACAGCCAAATGGAGATATTATCCTATTTTGGCAGTACAATTGCCACTTGACTAACAAGACAAACCCTGATCTCTGTAAAGCCCCAGAAAATGAGGGAGTATTTTAGCAAGTTAGGGTACCAAGTTGGCAACTTGGAACCCTGTGAGCGCTGTCACAATGGGATAGACTGTCATCATCCATCTAAAGACCTTGGTGTGTACGTTAAATCTTCCAAAATTACCGGTGAAGTACGTAAGCACATAGAATACAAAGGTGTATATGGCTACGTGCTGGGTGGAGCGGGGCAACACCAGCGTGGGCCAGGAGTATTTCTCAGAGGAGTTTAGCTGTGTGGGCTCCTTGTAGAAGTACTCGTTGGGTGGTTCATTGTATGGCCCATGCTGGTGGGTGTGTTGGTGGCCCCCAATCCTGAGGCAAGCTGTGAGGACAGCTGAGAAGATCAAGTGGTTCATCTTCTGGTCTTGGGAAAGGGCAGACAAAGCTTAGTGTCTTAACTTTCTGTAGAGTAAAAGTTCTGGTTTTGATTTATGTGATACTATTGAGGGGTAATTTCACTCAATGATAACACAAACTACCATCAAGTGATTGAGATTTATTATATACTACCATCCTTAGTAGGGCATGAATAGTACAAAGCATTGGATAGGGGACCCCAAACTCTTGGTGTTGTCTGGGATTCCCATTTGGGATGGGAGTGGCTTGGCAGGCAATGAATTGTTATCCTTGGCATTGCATGGAATTGGAGCATCTTCAGCCGCATTTATGCAGTTCAATTCAACCTTTGCAGTTGATGCATTAATTGTAATGCTGGGCTGCTTGTCAACCCCCTCCAAATTTAGTAGATTCCATATTTAGGCAGCAGGTCCCCCTCCATTTGGGTTTGGGAAAATTGCCTTTTTGGGTTTCCCCTTTTGGCAATTTCCCCATTTGGCAGACTGGGTGGGGGACTGTCTGTGCGGTCTGCGGATGGGGTATAAAACCCGTCTGAATTAAAAACTGTATTTTTAATTTGTTTTTTATTGCCTTGGCTTCCCACGGCAGTTTCCCCAATAAGGGGGAACTGCTGCCATTTTTTATTCTGCTTTTTACAATTAATTGTACACAAAATATTATTCTGAGCCACAGTGTTGTCAGGAATATTCCTGACAGTTGCTTCTCCTTCCCTTCTTGGCAAACCTGTCCGTTGGCGGTACTGGGCTATAAGGTCAGGAGCGTTGGCAAGGTTCTTTACTGGTTCCCATGAGTTTGATTCTGGTGGGTAACCTACTCATGAAACTAGGTACTGGACCTGGTTGCAAACTTTCCTATATCCTAGTATGGCCTCCTGCCGTAAAATATGCAGCCTGGGTGCTGATTTCTACAAATAGTTAGTCTACTACTTCTTTATCTTAATACTATACCTGCTGTGGTATAGTGACAGCCTGGGTAAGGACAGAAGAATATAAGAATATAAGAAGACAAAACTGGTATTTATTTAGATAGTATCACACTTATATAGTGTGAGGGGGGGAATTGCCACCAGAGGCAGGGAGGCACAGACAGAAGGACTTCCCAAATGGAGGAGAGTGGATTGGCACAGCTAAAAGTCCTGCGCGAGAGAACGACCACTTCCTTGCAGCTTTCCTTAAGGAGTTAGATATAGATAACTTTGTCATTCTATTTATAATCCCAGAAGTAAAGCCTGTGCTTTGTACGCATTTGAAAGGCAAATTGAACACATGGGTCATTATTTTAGAGATTAGGCCATTTTCTAATGCACATGCTGCTCAAGTCGCAGCATAACACAGTTCGATTTTGAAAAAGTAACTAATTACACAATTTATATTTAAAACATTAATAACTCAATGAAAAATTAATATTTTTTCACACTGTAAACTATCAAAATGAAGCTAAGAATCTTATCTTTCTATTGGTGTAAAATTTTTAATATGTATACTATGCTCAATATTAAAGCAAAAGTAATTTAAAAGAGCATAATCCAGATTTTATTATATGATTATATCTAATGATATAAAGTAGATCACTTCAAAGCTAATAAATACTCTTTTTTGAATACACAACAGATGTTTTTTATTTGACGAAATTAAAGATAAGATTGAGAGCTTTATTTTCGCATTTTATTTTATTTTATTTAAAAAGCTCAATTCTCTAGGATTTTATGATAGTTTGAAGTTAGGATGTTTTTATCACTGTTTAGATTGATTTTAAGGTTCAAGTGAGCTTCGAACCTCAAATTGAGCATTCTTTAAATGGAATTCTTTAATATTTTATCATTTAAAAATATGCGGAAGAGTTACAATTAACTGAATACATCATTTTAATTGATTTGCATTGATTACAAAGAGGATATGATGTAATAATAATGCTTAGCTGCTTCACATATATCACTTGTGCATGAAAACTGGGTATTTAATTAATTTCTGCAAACATAAATTCAAGTTCAAACTATAATAAAAGCTATCACACCATTTCTTTCAGAATGGTGTCATTTAGCTTGGTATATAAGAGCTAAAGTACCACAGAGCTTCTAATCCAAATAACCCAATTCAAAGACCACATTCTGATCATAACTACTCCATCATTAAGGCACACATCAAAGATCTGACCTAATTACAGATTCAAAATACTACCATGTCCTCAGTTAAATTTACTTCTTCCATGCTACCCTTTTTTTCCTTGGGAGCTTCAACAAAAAGAGAGAGAATTGCAATGTTAAAAAAGGCATTCCTCTTTATTGCTGGTGATGATCTTGATAATTTCATCAAGCACTTCCTTACTCAAACTGAATTTGGGAAAGCTCAGTTCCTGCCAACTATTCAAAATCAAAAAGGCAATGAGTTCATTGAAAACTTAAAGGATCTCATGAAATCTTCTCCCCAAAAACATCTCCCAGCCTTGCGATCTCTGGTTACTTCCAGTTACTCTTTAAAAGAGCTTAATGATATGGGGTTTAATATAACCAAAAGTGAGTTTGAATACTCAAGAAAAATAAATAAAAATAAAAATGTAAGCTTAAACAAAAAAAGCCAAAAAAATAATAACTATTCATTAAAAAAAGAAATAACTAAAAAAATAATTAAAAAATTGCTGGTAAATTCTTTTGAAACAAGCCAGTTTACAAAAAAAGTGCCTGAAAAAATTTATAAAGATATAGAAAAAGAGATGAGTAATTACTCAACTGAAATTAAATACTCTCTACTTAAAACAAAAAAAGAAATATATGAAAATATGAAAATAAAAAATGAAATTTCAGTTTCAATTTCCACTTACTATAAATTAATCCCTAAAAATATAATAAAAAGTAAAAAACAAACCGATATGTGCAATATTTGTAATTTAAAAAATTCACTAGAAAAAAAGAAGGAAGAATGTGAAAGTAAAAACTTACCATTACCAGAATCTATAGACAATGACTTAAAGACTATTAATCAGCACCAAGACTTTTATGTTCATCAAAATTGTGAATATAAAAAAAGATATTAATGAACTAGATGATGAGTCTTGTGTTGTAGTTATAGATTATAAAGAAAACTTAAAGGTTGGAGGTGGTCCAATTGAGACCAATAATTGTTTTTATTCAAAAAAACCAATCTCATTATTAGGGTTTGCATTAGTTTTTAAAGAAAACAATAAAATTAAATATGAATATCATGATTTTTTGTCTCAAATATTATCACATGATTCTTTATTTTCAGGTGAATGTCTAATAAGTCTTCTTAAATTAGATAGATTTAAAAAAATAAAAAATATAAAAGTATGGACAGATAATGGAAATCATTTTAGATCATATGAATTTTTATATTACTTATTTAAAGAGGCACCTAAATATATTAAGGGTTCCATAAAATATAACTGTTTTGTTGAATGCCATGGAAAAAGCATTGTTGATGGTCACTTTGGTGTAATATCAAAAATTTTAAAGGAAAAAGAAAATGTACTTTATATTAACAACATTAATGATCTAAAAAATATTTGTGAGAAAGAAGAAAGAAGAAAAGAATTATACAATTCATCTTTAACTGGTTCAATTGTTTCCCAAAAAGCATTTTTTTATATTTATGAAAGGAAATTTAGGCCTATAAAAAGAGAGCTTGAAGTTAAAAATCTGCGCATTAATCTTTCATATTTGATGAAAGATGGGAAGTTATATACTTCACCTTTAACATTTGAAAGCTTCTCAGAATATTCTGAGATATTTTATCATTTGAAATCACGTGATGATACCAGAGAAACAAAAATATCAGAAGATGCTAGTAGTGTATTGGGGCAAGTTCATGAAGTAGGGCAGCTTACTAGAGGGTGTATTTTAAATAGAGTTATCAGTCTTTCAAAAACAACAACCTTTTTTTCTGAAACAAACTAAGAATATTTATGATGAGCCAAAGATAGGGTAATAGCATTTATAGCTTTGGGGCTGCTATTACTCTCCCATGCAACTCATCATAAATATTTTTGGTTTGTAGTAGCACTTAAGATATTTTCAGTAGTACTATAAGTTGCGATTTTCAATTATAAAAATAATGAATTATTTTTTAAAAAATCACCCAAGCCCAAGATCAATTAAATATTTGGGATTGATTGTATTTTACTCTTTCTGAATAATTTGAATATGAATAATGTGATTAAGTTATAAAATAACCAATCTGGCGCCTAGGCATAACAAGAAAAATAATGTCCCACATGTTTTAGAGGCGTTTTTAACGTCTTTATCCCTAGTAAAATCAGGATGCAATAGCACAATTGCGCGGCTGTTCTGTTGCTTAATTCCTAGATAGAAAACTTAATGTCTAATCCATTCAATCTACGACATTTCCTTCCACTGGATTAGACAACAGGGTCAAGAATGGCTTGGCGTCTCTAGGTAGTGGCTATAGTGTTATGGTCAATCACATGTCTCATTAGGTGGGGGTTCGTTGCCCAATCCTTGGTCATTGGCTTCGCGGATCTGTAGGTAATCAGTTGTGTTTCCTGGCTGCCATTCAGGTGGTAGATCAGTTGGTGTGGTACAGGAAGAGTCTTTTAAGTCTCCAATAAACACCTTGCTCTTTTATTCTTATTCCTCATACTTTGGTGCAACACTATTGCAAACAGGACAACAACCCATGAAATTTTTTAATTAGGCTTTTGTTTTTTTGGGTTGTTGTCCTCATTGGGGCTTACTCTTGGTCACTAGGAGCAGCACACATATACTGAGTGTGTACTCTAGTGATTAATTGCCCAGAATGGGGCTCCTTAAGGGTGTAGGAGTTGGGGCCAGTCTTCTGGATAACTTGAACTGGGCCTTGCCAAAGGGAGGCAAGTTTGGATTTGCAGCTGTATCCTCTATTGCTGAAGAAGTAGACTGAGTCTTCTACCAGATAAGTGGGTAAGGCAGGGCGTTTGGATGCAGTTTGTTCTAGGTCCTGCAACTTATGGTTTAAGTTTACGGTGTAGGCCTCTGATTGCAAGCAAATAAGAGTTTGAACCAGCTTGTTGAGGTACGCCTCTGGGGACACAGCCAGGCTGGGCTTTACCAAGGAATATAGTAAAGGGGGAAGTCCTGGTTGCCGCTGTAGAGCAGTTGGAAGGGTGGCTTGCCAGTGGCTTGATGGTACCCAATGTTATATGCAAAGGTGATCGCAGGCAGGAAGGTATCCCATTCAGTATCATGTTGATGACTGAGCTTCTGGAGTATCTGGACCAGGCTCCCATTAGTGTGCTCTACCATGTCATTTGTCTGTGGGTGATAAGGAGTGGATAGTGTCCCACAGATTCCCATCAGTTGATTGAGGCAGGGGATGATATAACTGGTGAAGTTGGTACCATTGTCTGTCAGCAGGATCTGGGAGCAACCATGTTTTTATATGATATTCTCCAGGATGAACATGGCTGTCACCAGTGCAGATTGGTTGGGAATTGCCTTGGCCTCTACCCATTTAGTCAGATGGTCAACTGCCACAATGATGAACTTGTTGCAACTGTTGGTAGCTGGCAGGGGGCCCACTACGTCAATGGCTACAGTGTGGAAGGCCAACCCAGGGTGTACAAGTTTGTATTGGAACTTGGCATCCTTAGGCCTCTCAATGTTGCAGTCATGACAGTTGGCTAGCATATCTACTGCGTCAGTGTGCATTCCTTCCCGAAGCAGTGCTGCTGTAGCAGAGCTAACATCTTCTGTATGCCACCATGGCCAGTAGTCTTGTGAGTGGCCACCACTGAGTCCATGCATAGGGATGGGGGTATGTAGGTTAGCCAAGAGTCTCCACAAAGCTTCAGGAGTTATCCCTTAAAGACTTTGGTATCAACAGTTAGCTTCTTGAGAGCTCTCTGTATCTCTACCAGCTCCTCCCCCCACAAAGAAGGATCCTCCATAAGCTTGTCATAGAGAATGTCAGCCATGGGAGATACTAAGGCAACAGTGGGAAGGCGGGAGAGACAGTCAGCATTCTGGTGGGCTGCCTCAGCTCAATGAATGATCTTGTAGTCATAAACCTGAAGTTTAATGGCCCAACGCGCCAGACGTCCTTCAGGGTCCTTGAGGGTCTTTAGCCATTGCAAGGAGGCATGGTCTGTTAGAACTGTGAAATGTACCCCATGGAGATAGACTCTGAATTGTTGGTAGGAGTATATCACAGCCAGACAATCTTGTTTGGTGACAGTGTAGTTCCTCTCATGAACATTAAGTGTACATGAGCAGTATCCAACAGGGTGTTCAAGTCTGTTGGAGTCCAGTTGGGAGAGAACACCCCCAATCGCCATCAAATTAGCATCTGTATGAACCACAAACAGCTTGGCAAAGTCAGGGTAGGCCAGCACAGGAGCTGCAGTCAGTGTTCCTTTGAGAGCATTGAAGGCCAATTGCCACACTGGGCTCCAGAAGAATTCCTTATCAGCTTGGAGGAGTTGAAAAAGAGGGTCACCCAGGGATGCAAAGTTGGGGATGAAGCGGCGGTAGTACCCAATCATCCCCAGGAAAACCTGCACGTCCCGCTTATTGGCTGGGATCTGCATTTGCTCAATGGCTTCCACCTTCAGAGGTACAGGGCGGAGTCCATCTTGGCTAATGATGAACCCCAAGAACTCAAGGTGCTCCTTGAAGAAGTTGTACTTGCTTGGCTTGAACTTGAGATTAGCTGCAAGTAACCTCTGGAAGACTTCCTCCAAGTGTTGTAGGTGATCATTAAAGGTTTGGGAGAACACATTATTGTCATCCAGGTAGACTAAGACACTGGTGAGTTTGAGGTCGCCCATCACTGCATCCATAGCCTGTTGGAAGGTAGCTGGGGCATTGGACAGACCTTGAGGCATCCTTGTGGGTTAGAATAGTCCTTGGTCAGTGATAATTGTACATTTTTCTTGATCATCAGAGGGTAGGTCAATCTGCCAGTACCCACTGATAAGGTCCATGGCGCTGAAGAACTTGGAGCCACCCAGTTGGTCCAAGGTATTGTCAATACAAGGGATGGGATATGAATCCTTCTTGGTAACAGCATTCAGTTGACAATAGTCAATCACCACATGGTTGCTACCATCCTTCTTTTTGACAATCAGGAGAGGGGAAGCCCAAGGGCTTTTACTGGGGACCAGTAAGCCTGATCCCAATAGCTTCTGAAGCTCCTTGTTAGCCACGGCATGATTGGCTTGACTGTGCCGTATAGGTCTGGAGCGGATAGGTGGACTGCCTTGGGTGTCAATATGATGATCAACATCTGCAGACTTGCCCAGGTCATAATCATCCTTGGCAAACACATCCTTATACTGGGCAAAGTGATCCATAGCTTGATCCTTCTGTTCTTTGGAGAGGCCAGATAGAGATTCACAGCTTATGACCAATAGCACCAGTGGTTGCTCACAGGGTAGACCCAACTCAGAGAAGTCTGCAAAGGGGGCGGTCTCTTGCAGGTTGTCATGCTCTTCCAGCTGTATATAAGCCAGAAGTTGGTGTTTGGAGACAACCATAGCTTCACAACTCAGTTGGCCAAGAGTATGAGTACCTCCTTCTCACTTGGCATGAGGATGCCTGGTGCAACCCATGGTTCTAGTCTGGAGGCATTAGGGATGCCAAAGATTTCTCCATGAGTGCCAGCTGGTAGAGCCAGCAAGAGGCCTGTATTGTGGATCACCTGAGCGCCAGGTGGTATAGTCACATTACAGGAGGCGTAGACTGGGATACCCTTGGCTTCCCCAATTGAGAGAGGTAGCACCTTGACCTTCTTACTACATGTCAGGAACCCTTTTCCTGACTCCTTTCTAAATGTGACTGAAGGATCATTATGTATTAACTCAAAAACAGCAAACAACAACATTTTCAACAATTTTGAGCCTTTCAGCTCTTCCCATACCAAGGATCAAACCCAGGACTCTAATCAGGAAGAGAACATTAACACAAAACCAGGTGGTTCCTTTAAATTACCTATTTATTATCCACCTATTCAATCTGATTTCAAATTTAAAAACCACTTCAAAAGCAAAAAGGTTAATATTGAGAGTGATAACGTCACCTTCCACTTTGATTCTGATTGGCTGCTTGAGGCCAATTGTTTGAGTAATGACCTTCTCTCTCTATATATGCACCAGACTCTATATAGTATGATATGCAATCAGCGGGCTTCATTCCGCTTAATTAGCTTTTACTTGTTAATATCCTTGTGGTTTCAGCTCTGCCATCAACTTGTTATGCCTATCATTAAGACACACTGTATCTCATACTTGAAACTGGTAAGCCCTACATGATAGACTCATGAAAATCTCCTCTATTATCCCAAACATCCACTCAAATATTTCAGCCTTATTATAAGGCTATATAAGTGACCTTTTATTATTTCACTTCAATTGTTCCAACAATAAAGATTATTACTCTACTAGCTACTTATCCATTTTTGATAACACTCCTTCTCTGAAGCCATGAGAGGAATTCTCTTCCTATCTTGGTTTCTAGCCTACTTCTTGTCCAAGGTGTTCACCTTGGAAAACCCAACTCCAAGAACAGACTGGTATAATTCCTCCCCAGATGATTCCCACCAGAAGGAATCCCTTGCCAATGGATTTTTCAAATATCCTTCTGGACATTGGGGACGTAAATTCCACTATGGCTGTTTGTTTGCTTCCCCACCCACAGAACCTACTTTGGTTAGACCTTACGCCTCCTTTTACCTCTTGACGTATTTGGTGGGCTACTATCTACTAGGGCAATTCAGTTCTATGTTTGGAAGGTTCACCTATCTGGGACAACTTGGGCATCTTGCAATGGTCACGGTTCTTATTGGCTCAGTCATAACAGGCTTAAATGTAGGGGCCTTGGCCCATCAGCTGGGAAGTTTATTCCCCGCAAAGTGGGTCCCTGACACTACGCAGTGTATAAGCAACTGAAAGCTCTTCATTGGCGTACTCCAGATTGATGTGGTGCAGACGTTTGAAAACTTCTTCCAGGGGTTCCGGGTGTTTGTTATAGATGCAAGAGAAGACTTTAATGTCATCCAGATAGACCAGGACACATGAGGTCTTGAGGTCCCCCATCACAGCGTCCATAGCTTGTTGGAAGGTGGCTGGGGCATTAGAGAGACCCTGAGGCATCCTGGTAGGTTGGAACAGCCTTTGGTTGGCAAGGATGACACAATTCTCTGGGTCATCTGGAGGGAGATCAATCTGCCAGTAGCCAGGTATCAGGTCCATGGCCAAGAAGAACTTGGATGTGGGGACCCAGTAGGCAAGATCTTCTGGCATTCTCATAGTGCAAGAATCCAACGTTTCTGATTGAAAAGCAAATCCAATCAAGGGAGGGGCATCAGCAGGCTCTGTTGTAAAGGAACAAAAAGTGACAGGGTCAGGCACAGGCTTGTCAGGGGGGAGAGGAATGGGGGGAGAGGAGGGAGGTGAAACCACAAATACAGCCAAGGATTTCTCCTTGTCCTGGCTGCTTAGTAGTTTTTTGAGTGATCCTCATTGTACTCCTCAATGTCAGAATCATCAGTGGATTCTTCCTTTCTCTGACTAGCCTGAGGTTTAGTTGCTTCAGAACCATTGGGAGTGATGGAGAGATTGCTATCAGGCTCCCAGGGAGACTCCAGGGTACCTGCTGAAGGTGCAGTGAAGGAGACAGCATCCTCATTACTTCTGTGACAGTGGTGATAGTCAGGAAGGGGCAATGTAGTATGGATCTTCTGAGAGGGGGAACTATCAGCTTTAGCATTACCATGCAATCCCATTAGAGTATCAGGGGTACTAATTGCTGAGGCATCTTCAAGGTGCTTGCTTAGTTGGTCCTGAAGGGAGTCAAGGAGAGCCCGTTGAGCATCCAACTCATCTAGCCACTCTTTCTTTTCCTGAAAGGCCAGAAGTAATTCCTCTTCATGAAATCCCATCTGTCTCTCTTGAGCCTTTATAGTATCCTGAAGAGCATAGAACCCCATGGTGCAGCTGTTATGGCTGTCTTCCAGCTTAGGAGTTTTCTGTTGATGATCATATAACTCCAGGGCAACATGCTGATTCATATGGGTGGGTACCAAGGAAGAAAGTACATGTTCTATCTTGATCATCCATAGAGCCATTCCAGAGTGGGAGTGAACAGCTTCTGATATATTTTGAGCAAGGTTTGGGGGGCCAGAGCAGGGGCCAGAGCAGCTAAAAGTTTGGAGAGTGCCAGAATTAAGGGAGATTCTATCAGGAGAGCAACCAGAAGAAGAAGGAGGAGAATATTAACAGCATACTTCCTTCACCAAGGCAGGCTCCAAAGAGCAGGATATGCGGTTTATGCCAGATGCTTCAGCCATGGGGTCAGGCTGTATTAGTATCAAGGAGGTAAGGGATTTTTCAATGGAGTTCATCCAGGAGTTCATACTTAACTGGGAGCTGGAAATTTCTGGAAGTTGTTGGTAGTTAGGCAACCACTGGCTTAGTCCTGGTTGACCATAGGAAGAGCCATGTAGTCTACCAGATAGAGAACCAGAAGCAGTGAAGGTTGATCCTGGAGTGGGTTGGGCAGAAGAAGCCGCAGGTATAGGCAAGGACATCTCTCCCTCCACAAAAACAGCGCCGCGGGGGTAGGAAGAGAGGAAGCTGTGGTTCGGAGAAGCCATGAGCGCCAATGTTGTAAAATATGCAGCCTGGGTGCTTATTTCTATGAATAGTTAGTCTACTACTTCTTTATCTTAACACTATACCTGTTGTGGTATAGTGACAGCCTGGGTAAGGACAGAAGAATATAAGAAGATAATAAGACAAACCTGGTATTTATTTAGATAGTATCACACTTATATAGTGTGAGGCAGGGGAATTGCCACCAGAGGCAGGGAGGCACAGACAGAAGGACTTCCCAAATAGAGGAGAGTGGATTGGCACAGCTAAAAGTCCCGCGCAAGAGAACAACCACTTCCTCACGGCTTTCCTTAAGGAGGTAGATATAAATAACTTCATTGTTCTATTTATAATCCCATAATTAAAGCCTGTGCCTTGTGCGCATTTGAAAGGAAAATCAAACAAATGTTTAGAGGCGTTTTTAACGTCTTTATCCCTAGTAAAATCAGGATGCAATAGTGCAATTGCGCGACCGTTCTGTCGCTTAATTCCTAGATAGACAACTTAATGTCTAATCCATTCAATCTACAATACCTCCACTTACCACTCTGGGTTGTGTTGTAGGATTGTTGGCGGGGGGGGGGGTTGCTGTCTTTAGTCTGATGAGCGTGGGGGCTTCCTCTTTCTGCTTCTAGTTTGGATACATGGAAGACATTGTGGGCACTGGAGCGGTCAGGGAGCTATACTCTGTACGTTGTGTCAGAGATTTGCTGGAGTACTTTGAGGGGCCCAATGCGGCAGGGTCCTAGCTTTATGCCCACTTGGTTAATCTTGAGGTTCTTGGTGTCAAGATACACATTGGAGCCTACTTCAAACTCTGGGTTGGCACGTTGGTGTTTGTTGGCTTGGACCTTGTACTTTTGTTGGGCCTCCCTGAGGTTACTCTGTAGATGTTTCTGTGTATCCCTTAGGTTTTAGAAGTACTTTTTGGCTTGAGGTACAGTCCCTGGTCAGCCTTTAGTGGGAATTCCTTGCAGAGAGAAACTGTAGTTGGTCATGAATGGGGACATCTTGGCTCCCAAGTGGTAAGAACTGTTGTAGCTAAACTGGGCCAAGGGTAGTAGTTCCACCCAATTATCCTGCTTAGTGTTGACGTAGGCGCGGAGGTAAGTTTCCAGTATCTGGTTGACTTGCTCTGTTTGACCATCGGTTTGAGGGTGGAAGGCTGTTGAAAGGTTGGGTTTTACTTAGAGTTATCACATTATTTTTCCCCAGAATTTGGAAGTGAACTGGGTTCCTCTGTCTGAGACAATGTCTTTGGGGAGACTGTGGTGGTGGTAAATGTGGTTGAGGAATAACCGAGCCGTGGCAGAGGCCAACATTCCTGATGAACAAGCAATAAACTCTGCAGCTTTGGTGAGGCAGTCCACAATAACCAGAATCCCTGTGAACCCTTGGCTGGGAGGTAGGTCCGTAATGAAGTCCATGGAGATAGATTCCCATGGCATGGATGGAATTGGGAGGGGTTGAAGCAAACCCTGTGGCTTCTGTGTGGAGTGTTTGTTCCTCATACATGAGACACATTGTGAGATGTAGTTCTTTACTTGGGGGAACATGGATGGCCACCAGTAGCTGATTCAAAGGCACACCATAGTTTTCTTGATTTCTCTGTGACCACCTAGCAGGGAGTCATGTAACTCCTGTAGGACCTGGTTCTGAATGACTTCTGGGGGTACCACCAATTTATTGAGTCTGTAAAGGAAGCCCTCATGGATAGAGTAGTTGGGGTTGGGTTTTGCAGAGTTCATTTTGGCAATTAGGTCCTGGATGAGTGGGGAGTCCTTCTGGGTGTTCTTAACCTCCTCCTCCAAGGATGAGAGTGGTTGGGAGGCCCCAAGGACGGCCATCAAAAACTGATTGGTGTCTAGGACTGGTTGGGTGTTGAAATGACTGTAGGACTGGTCTCTGTCATTGTGATCTTCTTGTCTGATCAGGGCGTCTGGTGCGTTGTTGGTGTGCCCTGGGATGTAGCTGATTTTGAAGTCGTAGGAGGACAAATCCAGAGCCCATCTGGCGAGTCTTTGGCAAATCTTCCTCTTCTCTGTGAAGTATAGAAGGTTCCTGTGGTTGGTGCGGACAATGACAGTGTGCTTGGCTCCTTCTAAGTATTGTCTCCAGTGTTCAAAAGCTTTAACTATGGCCATGAGTTCTTTTTTGTACACATTGTAGTTTTGTTCACAATCCAGCAGCATCTTAGAGAAGTATGCCACATAGTGGTATACTCCAGGCTCCCCTTCCTGAAGCAAGATTGCATTTAAGGCAAAGTCAGAAGTGTCAGTCTCCAAAAAAAATTAGAGCTCAGGGTCAGGTTGTTGGAGTACCAGGGCTGTTGTGAAGGTGGTTTTGAGGGTTTTAAATGATTTCTGTGCCTCCTCTGTCCAAATGTAAGGTACACTTTTGGCAATCAAGGACGTGAGGGGTTTTGCTATCTTTGCAAAATTCTTGATGAACTTACAGCAGAAGTTAGCCAACCCCAGGAACCATCTCAATTTTGATTGGGTGTCTGGGGTCTGCCATTTGATTACCGCTGCAATTTTGGATAGCGCAATGGCAAAGCCGCCTTTCCGGATTGTATACCCCAGGAATTCCACCTCTTGTTTGAGGAACTCACATTTCTCCCTTTTGCAGTATAGCTTGGCCTGGTGTAAGCGTTCCAGGACCTTCTTCAGGTTGCAGAGGTGTGAGGCTTTATCCTTGGAGTACACTAGAATGTTGTCTAGGTAAATCACTACACAGACATCCAGGAAGTCAAAGAGGATCTTGTTCATCAGCGCTTGGAAGGCAGAGGGTGCATTGCAGAGTCCAAAGGGCATGACCAGGTACTTGTAAAGATCAAAGACTGTTTTTACGACTGTCTTCCACTTGTCCCCTTCTGCAATTTGGACCTGATTGTAGGCATTGCAGAGGTCAAGTTTGGAAAAGACGTAAGCTCCTGTCAGGAAATCTGTTAGTTGCTCTGCGGAGGGAACTGGATAGCAATCCTTCACTGTGATGGTGTTGAGCAGACTGTAGTCTACACATGGGCGTAGTCCTCCATCCCCTTTCTTAACAAAGAAGATTAGTGAAGAGCAGGTAGGATTGAGAACGTCTCATGTGTCCTTTGGCCATTAGATCAGAGATGTATTCCTTTAGTACCAGACCTTGCGCATGTGTGATGGGATAAACCTTTCCCCATTTTGGGGATTCACCGGGTAGAAGGTCAATCCTGAGGTCACTTGCTCTCTGCTCTGGGAGACCTTGCATTGGGACTTTGCTAAAGACGTCAGTGTACTCTTCTAACATCTCATCTAAGTGGGGAATCACCGATATGGGCATGACTGTGCTGGTGGGCGTGGAGTTGCTTCCTAGTGGTGCCGTGCCAGTCTGGCCCTGACTGGAGATGTTGATCTAATGTGTGTCCCAATTGATGTTGCATCTGGCTTCCTGCCACCAAGGCATTCCTAGTATGACGGGAAGGCAAGGTTCTCTAGGGAGGAAAAGTTTAGTTCAAACCCCATCCCCCTGATTTCCACAGTGGTTGGTTCCATGACCCAGTACACTGGGGGAGTGCTCCCATCAGCCAGCTTGGTGGTTCCCCCTGGTATGGCCTGCTTCCCAAGACCTTTTACCAGGAGTTGGTCAATGAAATTCCCCATGGCTCCTGTGTCAAGTAGGGCAGTGGTGTGTATCTTCTGTGTATTAGAAGCCAGGGTGATGGGGACTGTGGAGTAGAGAAAAGTAGTTGCTTTATTACCTCCTTCCTCAGCCGCCATAAGGGGCTGTGGATTTGAGGGAAGTTTAAAAAGGTTGGGACAGGCGTGGAACAATTCATCACTGTGTGACCTGCAAGTCCGCAGTACAGACAGAGACTTTGTACCACACGGCGGGCCTTCTCTTCATTGGATAGCATAAAGTCCCCCCAGGTCTGGGGATCACCCCAAGATGGGGGACTTTAGCATCGGCGGGAGGTCCAGCAACCTCAACTTGGATGGAGTTGAGGTGGGTGGCCTTGGCAAGGAGGGTATTTTCATACCACGCTCCCCAAGTTTGAACGTCTTGGATGACCTTGTTGTAAGTCTCTGGAAGCTTATGGTGGAGAAGGAACTCCTGGACTTGGGGTGAGAGCCCTGCATAATACAAGTAGCAGGCTTCATCACTATCCAGGTTGAGAGCCTCCTTGAGCTTTGAGAACTGTTTGGTGTAGTGGGCAGGGGTGACGTTCCTTGTCTCAGAGAGTACAGTTTTGACGGGTATTGTTTAGAGCCTCAGTGGAGCTGACTTAGTCTAACAGCTTCTGGCTGAAGGAGTTAAAGTCATGGCATAACCCTGGCTCTTTTAGTACAATGGAAGCAAACCAGTCTTTCTGTTGACCAGTGAGTTGATTTGCCACATGAAGAACCTTTTGGACGTTGGTGGTAAAGCGGGCTGGTTCTTCTTCAAACAAGGTGTGCAAGAAGGAGAGTAAGGTAAATATTGCTTGTTTCTTAGAGGAATGGATTGTGGATTTAGAAAGTTGACTGAGGATAACATTCTGAACCTGGTGGGTACTGGTGGGTTGTGTGGCCTCTCCTCTAGATTAGAGAGCCAGAAAGCAGCAAAGACAAGTATAGCATACAAGTAGGAGGGAAATCAGGAATGTAAGGAATATCAAGGTAATATATCTGAACATTGTTGAGCCTGAGGCTGTTGGTGTAAGCCCCAGTGGTGGTGCTATCATACTGTAAAGCCCCAGAAAAAGAGGGAGTATTTTAGCAAGGTAGGGTACCAAGTTGGCAACTTGGAACCCTGTGAGCGCTGTCACAATGGGATAGACCATCATCATCCATCTAAAGACCTTGGCGTGTACATTGAATCTTCTGAAATTACCGGCAAAGTACGTAAGCACATAGAATACAAAGGTGTATATTGCTATGTGCTGGGTGGAGTGGAGCAACACCAGCGTGGGCCAGGAGTACGTCTTGGAGGAGTTTAGCTGTGCAGGCTCCTCGTAGAAGTACTCGTGGGGTGGTTCATTGTATGGTCCATGCTGGTGGGTGTGTTGGTGGCCCCCAATCCTGAGGCAAGCTGTGAGGACAGCTGAGAAGATAAAGTAGTTCATCTTCTGGTCCTGGGAAAGGGAAGACAAAGCTTAGTGTCTTAACTTTCTGTAGAGTAAAAGTTCTGGTTTTGATTTATGTGATACTATTGAGGGGTAATTTCACTCAATGATAGCACAAACTACCATCAAGTGATTGAGATTTATTATATACTACCATCCTTAGTGGGGCATAAATAGTACAAAGCATTGGATAGGGGACCCCAAACTCTTGGTGTTATCTGGGATTCCCATTTGGGATGGGAGTGGCTTGGCAGGCAATGAATTGTTATCCTTGGCATTGCATGGAATTGGAGCATCTTCAGGCACATTTATGAAGTTTGATTCAACCTTTGCAGTTGATGCATTAATTGTAATGCTGGGCTGCTTGTCAACCCCCTCCAAATTTGGTAGATTCCAAATTTAGGCAGCAGGTCCCCCTCCATTTGGGTTTGTGGAAATTGCCTTTTTGGGTTTCCCCTTTTGGCAATTTCCCCATTTGGAGGACTGGGTGGGGGACTAGCTGGTGGTGGTGGGCAGGGGTGTGCGGCCTGCAGACGGCTGGCGGCTGGCTGTGCGGCCCGCAAATAGGGTATAAAACCCGTCTGAATTAAAAACTGTATTTTTAATTTGTTTTTTATTGCCTTAGCTTCACGCAGCAGTTTCCCCAATAAGGGGGAACTGCTGCCATTTTTTATCTTGCTCATTGAGCCCAATTGTGTCCAAAAGATTATCTTGACAAAGGGTGTTATCAGGAATATTCCTGACATCCCTGATTGTGACCAGCACATTTGTAGCTGTTTTGCAGGCGTGGGCTGGTGTTGTCCAAGTGAAGGTTGGTTGCCTAAGAGAGGTAAATGGTTGATGTTTTGTCTGTTGCCCAGCTATAATGGCTTGTTTTTTACCAGCTAAGATATTTATGTTTTCTCTTTAAGCCTCAGAGTGCTAATAAGAGGGATGTCACTTAATACTATGCAGGGAAAAGATGTGCCCTGGGAGTGCCACATGGTATTGAAATCCTGAGACCAGCTGAGGCTGAATTACAATTGGGTTTCATAATCAATATGGGTAGAGTTTCTCTTGCAATGTCTTTTTGGTAGCTTTAAAGTGGACACTTATTGCTATCATGTAAGTATGGGGTGCCTAGAACCATCATTGAGGTGGCTGTTTACATAAGCAGCTGCTGAAATTAAATATTTGGGGTGTCTAGGAAGTAAAGCTGTTTACTTTGCACAGAAAAGCCCAGGCTAACAACTTGGGTGAAAAAGGGGTGTTAATACAACATGTGTACTTGCCTATGTAAGGCCTAGTTAGAGGGACAGCACTAGTTCCAAGGAATATGCTAAATAGATAAGCAAACATGCTAGGCTATTGGTATATGTATAAAGAAGGTTTAGAAAAATGCTGAAGACAAGCCAAAACATCTCTCTTGAGTATTTTGCTAAAAAGAGCAAGATAAAAAAGTTTGGTGAGACACTTTTACTTGTCTTTACTACAAAAATAATGATCTGATTAAAACGTTGGAGAAGGTCAATAAACTTTCCACATAATGTTTTACTAAATGGATCTTGAGTTTGAACACAGTGGATTGTTGTGCTAAACAGGAAACCATTTAGCACTTTGGAGTTCAGAGCATTAACACTTCAAGAGGCTTAAGAAGTGGAGTTTAACTTACTATTTTTATTGTGGTGGAACTTTGTAAATACTAAAGTTTTGATCATGTTGATTATTGGATAAGTGTGAGTCTTGTACTTATAAATACCATTGGTTTAAGGCAAAAATCTTAAATAATGGTCAAGAAAACATTGATGCATTTTTTAAGCTTTTCAGAGAGTAAGTATGTAAGCTTATTTTATTATAGGAAAAGGCAAGTACCAATAGTTTAAGCTTTTGAAGAAAGACATTATGAAGGCGTAAACATTGATAATAAGGTGCTATAAGTAGGGGGCTGGATGGAAAGTTGAAGAGGTCTTTTGGAAATCTTTTGATTGCAGGCGGGATTGTTGTTGAGCGCTTGAGCTGCAGCTTGACAGATAACCATGTGGCTGGTTTAGGATAGCTGGATGTCTTCTGAGGTGTTTAGAAGTCCTCTCTTAAATAGTAGACCATCAAAAGGACTCCAGGATTGTGGAGATTCTCAAGTTGCCTAAGGGGATATTCAAACTGTTAACAAAGACTATCTTGACCCTTAAATCCTTTTTTGTATAAGAGAGCTTCCCTAGTGATGATATTTAAGCTAGTCAAGAGGATACTGTAAATTCAGAACCTAAACGTAAAAATATAGATTGAAAAATCCTTGGTCCTAATTTCAAATCACTTTTGCGGGCAACTCAGCTGAGTGAAAATTAAAATATTAAATAAAATTAACCATTTAATTTGTCTTTTTTTGGTTTATTTAAGTTGGCAGATTTTGAATCTCTTGAGCAGATAACTCAACTAACAAAAGACAAAACACAACAAACAAATGCGGAATACATGAATCAGAAATGTGGGATTCTAATGTATGATTTAAGATTTTCTATATTTCAAACAAATCATAGACATCATGTAAAAATTAATGAATCTGAAATTGCGGGATTGGCAAATCCAAGAACCAAATTTCAAATCATAATTGCGAGGAATTTGAAATAAATATAATTTATGGGTGTCTCAAAAAGGATGCCAAAGGATCTAGAGTGGATTTGTGCTGATTCTTTTAGGAAGCACAGGAATTCTCAAAAATCACCCTATTCCAGTTTAGGACGGCTAAAATTTTGATTGTAATATTCACCAACTTAACATACTTAACATTAAAATTGACTAAAATATACACTCCTCTTTTCAAGTTTAAGTTTTTTAATAAAAATTTATTATGTCTTCTTTCAATAACAACCAAGTCAACGAGCTGGCCCCTGGCCTTGAAAAAATCATGCAGGACTACAATGGGTCTCTTAATGGTGAAGCCTCTGTCTATGGCCACTCCCAACCCGCAGGCCCCTCTGCAAGCCCCACCCAGGAGTGTGTTCTTTCTCCTACAACTTCCAGCATGGCCCTGTTTGCTCATCATGCACAGGCAGCCGCTAACCCAAATTCTGGATCAACAATGGTATCCAGAACCAGCTATTTGAGCCATGAGGTCACTCAGAGAGCCCAGAACCCTGAAACAGCCAATCAGATGACATTGACCAGTTCCCAAGATGGACACATCTCTCCCCCAGCCAATCAGCCTACAAGACGCAGAAGAAAATTGATCACTCCGGAGATTGTTCTCAAAATGGTTGAAAAGCAAGGGAAGCTTATGTCCCTCGGGGAAATTGCGGCTGCAATGGGTTTTGCAAAGTCCACTGTGGCTGCAACCCTGCGAGCCCACGCCAACTGTAGCCCCCCCGCCAAGAAGACCCCAACTGGTGCTCGTACCTCAACTGAAGGTGAAAAAGCCCACCCTCTCATGATGGCTATTATGGAGCATGACCCGCGGATGCCATTGGTCCAGGTTTGTCTCCAACTGGGACTCCACAGCATTTTCACCAATAAGAGAACAGTGAATTTGTGGATGCACAGAGTTGTGGTTGCCGCAAAATCTTATCTAATCAGGTTCTCAGTGGCCCCAGTTTGGTGGATACCAACCCGTACAATGCAACCATTATTAATTTTATCAAAGTGAGGGCAATGAGGGCCCATAATGACATAATTTTCTTGTCATATGCCAAGATTTCTGCAAGTATTCAAGACTATGGAGAAAAGTGTATCTAGTCTGACGTATACAAGCGCGGGCCAATCCTATATCAATTTGTTGGGGTTTTGTTGGCAGTTTTCTCATTGGGGGTCAATCATTACTCCGCATTGTCAAACACAGCAGATGGGTATGCCTACCAGACGGAGCTCAAGGCCATGCTGGGGGAGTGGGCTATCCAAACGCTGTGTACACAGTTGTTCTGAGTGCTGAGATGAAGCAGCAGGAAGGGGCAACCCAAGAAATCAGGGCTGTGGGGCATACCTGTTGGTCCTACCCCATCAATCACGCCGACATGCATCTTGCAGATGTATGTCTCTATAATTTTGGTTCCACTCTCAGGCGCTCAAAGCCTGCCATCTACAATGAACTGTGCACCCAAATTGATAAAGGTTATGAGTTTTTCCCTTCTTTGTTTGTCCAGGACCTATCAGATCTTATCATTTTCTATGCAAGTGATAGTGATAAGTCCAGAAAGGACTCCTGCCTCCCCCACACCAATCCATCTGTTTCACCAAGCCCGCATATGTGACGGAAGACAAATTTGAGCAATTGAAGCAATCAGCTCTTACTGCCCCTTCCCATTCAACAAGCCCTGCCTCCCCAACCCCCCATTAAGCCATCTGCCTTCCAACCCTGACTCCCAAACCACCACCCATTCCCTCACCACTATCTCTGATGCCGTCCCTTTCACAGGCACAGATGAAGGCAATGTTCTTTCTGCCCATTCCCTCCCCTACTTGTCCTTTGATGAGCAAAAAAAAACTTTTCTTTGTGACAACCTATGAAAATTGATTTTGTTCTTTCATTTCATAATTAATAATATTTTTTTATATTGTTAGAATTTCCCATATGTAAAGAATGTTGTACATTTGATATGGTAACATATAATTATTTCATGGATATTTTTCATCATTGTTAACAAATTAAAGACCATAAATGTAAATATTGCATTAGAATATTGCACTTAGACGTCAACTCTTGATATTTTGATATTATATGCATAACCAATTCATTTTGTTTATTAAAATTCATTGTAAACGAGGCCTTTTTCATTGTAATTTATTGAAATGAACTGTGTTTATATTAGAGAGCCGTTACTGCTTAGTATAATATTGATACATTGTATATTTTCAGTCTGCATATTTACCTATTGGTAATAATTCTGTAAAATCTTTAGTTGGATTTTGTGATGTAATAAAAATGTAATGTGTTATTAAATTACTGTTTATTACCATTAATTGACTGATTTTCTGTTCTGTGGCAATTGTGCATTTTCTGATATTTACGCACTAGTATCCAATTGGTTGCTTTCACATCCAATCACACAGGCAATAGGAAATGTGGTTGCTACCCCAAGACCATATGTGGTTGGGGTGACAACTTGATTTCCTATTGCCTGTGTGATTGGATGTGAAACCAACCAATTGGATACTAGTGCTTAAATACCAGAAAATGCATAATTGCCACAGCAAAGAAAATCAGTCAATTAATGGTAATAAACAGTAATTTAATAACACATTACATTATTATTACATCACAAAATCCAACTAAAGATTTTACAGAATTATTACCAATAGGTAAATATTCAGACTGAAAATGTACAATGTATCAATATTATACTAAGTGTTAATGGCTCTCTAATATAAACACAGTTCATTTCAATAAATTACAATGAAAAAGGCCTTGTTTACAATGAATTTTATTAAACAAAATGAATTGGTTATGCATATAATATCAAAATATCAAGAGTTGACGTCTAATTGCAATATTCTAATACAATATTTACATTTATGGTCTTTAATTTATTAACAATGATGAAAAATATTCACGCATTGAAGGTAGTACTATAAAGACCAGTTTTTTGACATAATTCAAACAAAATGTCAAATATCTATAACTTGATAAACAAATTAGAAGCACACATGCAAAAGGTTGTTGAAATAAAAAATATCAGGGAAGTAGTAACAGGAAATCTGGGTAACAAGGGCCAGCCACTAATCCAGTCAAAAGAAGATGCTCTGAATAAACTAGGAAATATTATAGATGAAAAGAAAAAGAAGTGTTACTCAATCTACAGGGAACAATCCTATCAAGTCTGAAGTTCAATGACACAGCCTACAATTTGTGGGAGTTCTGGCAGGGGGCCAAAAAACAATAAGAAGATCAAACTGATTGAAGGAACTTAAATCCCACAGGAAATAAACACCAACAAAGAGGGGAATAATCAAATGGAAACAGATGAAAACAAAACACAGTCAAGAAGAAGGAGCACCTCAAAAAACAAAGAAAATTCAACTAATGAAAATAAAGAGGAAACACAAGTAACACAGAAAATAAGGAAGCTCAGGCCCAGAAAAACAAATGAAGAGCAGCCAACGCTCATGAAGTTTTCTGAAGGGGCAGCTGTGGCTAAGGAGGCCACAGGAGAAACAATCAGTAAGTCTTTTTATGTTTTATTTGTATTTACTTTAGTTATAACTAGGGATGGGGACAAGGTTGTGGAAGTGGTGGCTTTTACGCCGAGTTGGTTCTACGGGGGTTACCAATCACTGGTAGCCCCTGTAAAACAAATAAATAAAAATTAAATAAATAAAATAGTACAAGATAACATCAATCAATATGCAACAAAAGACACAATGAATAGGGAATTCAAAGCGCAATAAGGAAGTATAACCTGGGTCAAAGAAGTCTATGAAGTAGGGGCAAGTATCAACTTCAAAGGAATGATGGATATCCAAATAAATGTCAACATGAATTTCAACAAATATATATTTAAATGCCTTGAATGTTTTCCATTTTCAACTATGAACACATAATAAATAAACCTTAAAAAAGTCAATTTCAAGTTCCACAAGAAAACATCAAAGCCGCAATATTCAATAATTTAATAAAATCAGTATCAAATCAAACAGGCAATGCATTTTTAGTCAATAAGATGAAACCTTTATTCATATTGTTGGCAGAGGCGTGGGTTGTAGATGCCTCCAAAATGCCTGACTCTCCTTTACTCAATTTTTTAAACACAGCCTATATAAATCAATTGGTTATAATCTACAGGAAATTCTGCTTATTTGCGGAAATCTATACCTCACAGTGACTGCATCATGCTGTTTACCTCAGGGTAGTACTACACAGCATTATGAAGGCCAACATGAAGAAGCTGGAGGACGTCCCCCTTCAGATGGATGTCTGTCAGCTGGCACTGGATAAAATGAAGACACCACAGGGCTACCAAACCGTAGAGCATGTCCTATATGACTGTTTTACATTAGCTTTGTTGTACAGGTACACAATACCTCCAGAGAACCAACTCCTTGCTAATTCACTTTCAATATTGCCTTTTATAAGACGCTCAGCCACCACCGGGGTGTTGAGTGCCACCCCTCTAGAAATTAGCACCAGAGTTGTCCACCACATACAGAAGAGTATGTGGCCCCAATTGAACGCATTAGCAGAAAATATAATTTCAGGGAATAATACCCCAGAATAATCACATCCCCCTTAGCAATTTGCATCCCCCTAATAAATCATCTTCCCTTGCAACTTAATTTTTATTTATTTTTTTATTTTAATTATTAAAATTTTAATACTTTATATGTAATATTATAATTTTAATAGTAAAATTTTAATACTTTATATGTAATATTATAATTTTAATAGTAAAATTTTAATATTAAATATTTCAATATTAAATAATTCACAATTAAATAAAAATATTTAAACTTTAATATATAAATTTTAATATTTAAAAAAATATTTAAATTTTTAATATTTAAACTTTAATAGATAAATTTTAAGATTTATAATTATAATTTTACTTTTAATATTTTAAGATTGTTTTAAATTTTAATAGGTAAATTATAATAGTAATATATCTAATATATTACAAGACATTAGTTATAGTTGCGGCCTGTCAAAAAATATAAAATTAAGTAATTTTTTTGTTTACTAGCTTGTCAAGTACAGGTTCTTTTATTAAATATATAAACAACAAGAATTGAATTTATCTGCATCATGTGGCCCGCTCCACTATTGTTCTAAACAAGTGATTGTTTAGAACTCAAATACCTTTCCCTTGTAATATGATTTGATAAATATATTTGATATGCTTGACCTGCGTCCTAAGTACTAATTAGTAAGCAATACATGAAAATCATTGGTTTCCATGTTGTGTGACTATAGTGGCACTGAAATAATAAGGATCAGATGATGCCCTGCAAGGTCCAATTTGTGGCTTAAAAAAGCCAAAGTACCAACAAGGATTCACAATTGTTTAAATAAACTTAAACTATTTCTATCTTTTTTAATCAATTTATTTGTTAGCGCAACAGTCAATATAATATTCAATGCATTATAATAAAAATATATTCTACATACCTAGTATACTTAATTTTACTTACCTTTTCTATGTATTCTTATATGTCTATAATACAATCAAATGTCAAACATTATACATAAATAATAATTTTTGAATCCTAATAAAAATAAAATAAATAAAAATAAAAACAAATAAAACCCAGAGCGCCCATTTATCTGATTGGCTCAGAGGATAGGGCTTTAGGGAGGAAGGATTCTGAGTGCTTGTAAAAAGCCACCATCACATCAGGTGGCATTGCAAATTGACTGACCTCAAGGATGTTGAAGAGATCCTTGGTGTCCTGAGGGAGGCCTTTCTTCACCTTATTCTTGATCTAACCAAACACCTTCTTGATTGGATTCAGAAATGGAAAATATAAGGGGAGGAAGAGGAGTCTCATTGGGCAGTCTGCAAGGCAGTGGCTGGCAGAATGGCTGTTTTTGTTGATGGGGGGATTTGGACACAACCAGATCCACTTTTTGGAGCCCAACATTATCAAGCACAACAATGTTGGTTGTGCCGCTGTAATTTATCTGAAGGTACTCCTTGACAGCTCGGATAAAATTGAGAAAAGTCCTGCTACTGTGGGAACCCTTGATCATTTGGTATTGGTCCAACCCCCAAGGACCCAGAAGAGCAACCATTGAATATGTCTGGGAACAGACAGCTGCACAATAGGCTAAACCATCCTTGTACCCCTTCTTGACCCACCCATGCCTAGACCTGAGTGAGGAGGAAAACAATGATTTGTTGATGTAGAAGAACTGGACATTCCCAGTCTTCTTTAGGGCCAGATATGTCTCAGCATAAATGTGTCAATCCTTGATGGTCTTCTCATTGTTTCTGTTGTACAGAGAAACTCCAAGCATCTTTCACAAGAAGCCCAATTTGACCATTGCTTTGTATACAAGGGTTTTAGAAACAGAAAGCCCAAACTATGTGGCAAGCATTGATTGGACAGCAAGTGAGTCCAGGTGGCAATCCTTGGTAACCCACTGCTTGATTGCCTTGAGATGAGTGGGCTGAAGTATGCTGAGCTGCCGCTTAGCCTTGGAAGATTTTGCAATTAATCTGGTGTTGCCATACTTAGTGTTGATGTCAGCAATGTATCTGGCCATGACACCAAATCAGGACACAATATCCCAAACTGCCATTCCCCCGTTCAAGCAGTTGAGGAGAGCTTCATACTCACTATCCGTCAACCAACGCCGGCCCTTGGCAGGTACCACGGCATCCTGGCTAGCAGGCTCAACACAGGGAATGGGGACCTTTGTGTAGAAGGTGAGATCACGCTTGGTTGCTCTGGCGCCATCAATGGTGGCATAAGACACAGGCACAGATGGCTCAACAGTGGTGGCTAATGGCTCATATGAGGTATCAAAGACGCAGGGCAGGAAGTAGCAACTCTTGGATCAAGAGTGTGGGGCCGGTAACAACTGGGTACACAGTGGAGGTGTATGTAACCTCATTATTCCCGATGACCTTTGTATAGAAGGCTTTTGTGGCAGGCCTTGAGAGTGGCTTCTGTCTAGTATTCAGGCTACTGTTCCTGGCTTGAGATGTGAGAGGTGTTTGCCTGGCACTGACACCTTGGGAGGCCTGTGTGTCGGCATGACTCCCCTTGAGTTGGGTTCTGGGTCTGTTCTTGGACCCTCTGGGACCCTTTATGAATGGGCTGCCCCGCAGGCTGGTGCAGGAGCTGGTTGAGAATGCAATTGATGGTCCATAAAAATAAAACAAAAAGTATATTTTAGATTAAATATGTATTTATTTGGATTTATTGGTTTAGTTGTGGGTAGTTATTTTCTCTTGATTTAGCCTTGAATAGTAACAGAGCTTCTATATCCGTGATTTGAAGTGTATAATATTGTATACTTTCCAGGTTTGGATAATTTTAAAGTTTAATTAAAATTTTATATCTAAACATGGTTATTGAGATTGAATTTTTAGATTGATTTTAGTCATGGTAAAGCTTCTTGATTTGGGTTGGTGTTTTCTAGTGTGCTTACTATACATTAAATTTGGATTCCAGTTCCTGAAATTAATAGCTGAGTTTACTAGTGGCATTCAAAAGTGATTTGAAATTTGGTTCTTGGATTTGACAATCCTGCAATTCCAAAAAATATAGTAAACTTAATGAAAATGGTTGATGGATTTGAATGCTTCAAAATTGATTCTAGTTAATTCATTTTGTCCATTGGAAATATGCAGTTTGACTTGAACTTTTCAAAGTGTCTATGAGTTCCTGCATTTTCAAATATTCAAATAAATACTCAAAAAAATCAATTTAATTAAAATAAGGCCATCCCACAAAATTGATTTGAAGTTTGGACCAAGGATTTGACAATCCCACCTTTTTACGTTTAGGTTCAGAATTTACAGTAATTAGAGTTAGACTTTTAGTTTTTTCACTCAGAAAATACCTGGTTTAGGAATAATTAAGGGGGTGAAAATATCCTTGAGTTTGGGTACATAGTTGTACATAAGTTTATCATGAAAACAACCCCCTAGGTGATGAAGATGCTTTGATATATCATAAATTGCTGTGAAATATGTTTTTCCCTAGTTATTAATTACCAATTATGATGGGGGCATGGTGAGTCCCTTTTGAAGGTTTCAGATAAATTCACTTTTGTCCTTTTTATAGAACTATTATACCTCAAGGATGACTCCTGAATCCAGTTAGTCCTTGGCTTTGACCCAGAACACATCTTGGTGTTCTTCTAGAAGCAGGAGCACAGCATTCAGACATTAACAAATACATCCAGATTTATAGCTTCTTAGACACATACAAATTTTTTAAAAAAAATGCCCCCATATATCAGAAACAGTGACTATCCTTTAATCTTCTTATGATAAACAAACCCTAGAATAATCAGCACAAATTGATGAAGTGTACAATGCTATCAAAAATATCATATGTTCAGCAATCATGCTATGTCATGTTGACACCCAAAAGCCATTCATCTTAGCTAATGACACATCAAAGTCTGCTATTAATTCATAATTATAAAAAACATTGACAATAAACAGTAATACCTTGTAGCCTATTTTTATAAGATAAAATCAGAGAAGCACAGCTACATGATCTTTTATAAAGAGCTGCTAGCAGTAATAGAGTTCAATTAATATTGGCAACATCACATTTGGTCAATTGCATATATATTTACAATAATGACAGGTCATAAAGCTCTTTTATATTATCAAGACCTTGCCTCCTAATGGAATGCCATACTTTATGGCATGAATTACTATCCAAGCTAAATCTTCAATACACATTCATTAAGAGTGCTGATAACCACTTAGCTGATTCTCTTAGCTTTAATCCTGTGTTTCTCCTAGACATCAAAACCAGACAGGAATTTAACACAGGAGTTTTGATTCTCCCTGGTGCCATCCTATCTTCACCTCTATGAAAAAATATACAATTTAAGTGTTCAGGAATCCTTCATTATAGGCCTGGTAACCAAAGTTAAGCTGCTCCAGGTCTTAGATGAGCACTAATCTCATTTATTGAAGTTTGAAAATAAGAAAATTTATCACACTTACTAAATCTTGGAATAGAACACTTATACTTTATAATGGTTTCCTTTGAGCACCAAAAGAAGACATTTGTAACAAGATCATTAAAGATCACCATGATAGAATATTTTTGGGCACCAAGGGATGAAAAAGATCATAGAATCAATCCACAGAAAAAGCTAATTGAAGAGAGCAAATATCTGATGTTGCAAAAGTTCTGAAGGGTTGTTTTGTCTGCCTACAATCAAAACCCTCCCACCTCAAGAAGACATACTTACTGGTTCTCCTACAGATTGCAAATATTTTCTTGGCATCTTATTCAGTGGATGTCATATTTGAGCTCCCCTCTTTCAATGGTTATGATGCAATCATGGCTAAAAAAACTGTTTTACAAAAATAAGCCACTTCATCCCCTGTCAAACCACAATCACATCAGATCAAATGGCTAATCTTGTTGTCAAAATATATTCATCATGGCATCAGCAAGAAATTTTAAGTGATTTAGGTCCCCAGTTCACAGCCAAGTTCTGAGAGGAATCTTCCAGACTTCTCAGAATCAAACTATGAAGATCAACAGCTCCTTAACCCCATTCAGATAGATTAACTAGAAAAGGTGAGAAATGTTTAAAACATTCATTAGATGTTACTCTAATGCTGATCATGACTACTGGTCCCAAAACCTTCAATGTCCCAATTTTCCTACAATAATGCCCCTCACTATTCATTTAATGTATCTTGATTGTACATAAATTATAGCTACAATCCCAATAAAACTTTTGGTCCCTCTTATCTAGAAAAGTAGAGCTAGCATTCTAACAAACAGCCCTCTAAGAAAAATACAAAAAACTAAGAATTTCCTAACTTATTATGTGGCAAATTACAAGGAATATGAATAAAAGAACAGAATATAAGACCCAGTTTATGAGACAAATCTTGAGGTGTTAACAAACTCCAGAAACATTGATTTAAAGGTTTCATGCCAAAATTAGCTCTAAAGAGGGTATGTCATTTGAAATTTCCAAAGAAATTTGTAAAATCTGCCTATAAATTAGACCTACATACAACTATTCATATATTCAGTTCCTTTTACAAATGTCTCCTACCTAATGATGAAGGCCTCATTAGTTACTCATGATTTATAATGATTGATGATGAGCTAGAATATGAACTGCTATTTATAATTGCTCCCAAACTATCCCATAACATATAAACTATCTAGTAGCATTAAAAGAGTACCTGGCCTTAAAAAACTGTTGGACTTGACATTTTAACCCTCCTCATGCCCAGGAGTTGCCTAAGATTTTAACTAGAAAAAACCCCAAGCCATAGGTCTAGAAAAGACTACCCTAGCTGCCATAAATTTCCCCCCTGCCCATAGAAGCTACACATTGTCAGCAATACTGAGAGGATTGAATTACCCACTATCAAAGAAAAAAGTAATATCATCACATAACTGTTTTTAGGGCGTGGAAAGGCCTAAGCGATTCCCCCAGAAAGCAGATTGCCCAGCAGCAACCACTTACACTGATCAAAGATTTAAATCTTATAATTGATTTTAAGTGGGTTTTTTTGCCTGTGGAATTGAGTCTGAACGGGGTTGGTTTCCCTTTGCCCAGATTTTTCATCAGTTACTGATTGAGTTTCTAACCTTGAACTCTTAGAAGGAGAGATGGATTTATACAGCACCACCATTAGTGGTGTCTATAAAGTAAGTTAATACCAGGTGCAGGGAGGTCACCTCATAAAGATCTTTCCCAAAGTGGTAGGACACACCATCTCAAAAACACCATCTCAAAAAACGCTATCTCAAATACACTATCTCAATTTTCTGCTATCTCAATTTTATAGTAAAAACACCATTTTGACTTACAGCATTGTGACTATGAAAAACATGTTTTCAAAAATTTGATTTTTTTAACTCCATAAAAAACCCAAAAAATCCAATAAAATAAAAATTAAAAAAACATTTTTAGGCTTAAAAAAACCTCAGGATTTCAAATCTGCAATAAAAAATGGGGTCAATTAGTAGCAACAAGGCTGCGTAAAGCCCAAAAGTTAAAATATACCCAAAAACAACTACTTTCAGCTATTATAACTATGATCCATACTTAAAATAAGCATAGAATTAGACCAAATACTAAATAAAAGCCAAAGAACAATAAAACTGAAAAATAAGAAGTGCCTTAGTTTGTTGAGGAAGGCTCATACATTGGTTGACAGTGCTACTGAGATGGCCTGAAGATGTCAAAGCTTTCTATCCTTGGGATAGTAGGCAAGGACCACCTTGCTGATTTCAGTATTCTTATTCACTTCCTTAGTCTGCTTGGGGGGTTGTCCTTGATCTTCATGCCAGTCTTGAAGAGCCAGGCAGAGATGACTTGCTGGGTTTTTAAATGCACCATTATTTTGTTGAATTTGGGCTTCTGAACCCAGAATCTTGTTGCAATTGGCTATGCTGCCTTTCAAGGGAAGAGTTGGTCTTGATCAACCCATCTTTGACCTGATTATAGAAGTTTCAGGTGATTGAGTCACCGCCTTTTCTGATGTGGTGTGCTCCTTGGAAAACTCTAACCCATTGAGCTTCAATTACTCAATGAACGGAGCAAAGGCTGCCTGGTTGGCAAGGATATAGGGATTGCAGAGGAGGACGTCATAGAAGGCATTGATATCCTCCTTTCTTACAAGGGCAAGGGAAGCAAAGCATTTATAACGCCCTTAGCCTCTTTTTTGCCTTCAGAGTTGACCAGCTCTTGAAGATCAGAGCACTTTTGGAGGCGGCGGCAGAGTGCCTGCGGGAAGTGGAAGTAGCATCCCTGGGGAGAGCTCTTGAAGACTCTAATAAAAGCATTGGCCTGAGCCTGCTCAAAATCCACTACCAGATATTCATGGTAGGGAAGGCTTTCTGGCTGCTTTTTGGGATGAGGGTGTCTTCATCCTGGGACTGGGCCTTCTTCTTACGCCCTCTGGTCTCCTTTGGCTCCTCTTAAATGGTTGGGAGGATCTCATCTAACTTGGCCTTTAAAATTTTAAGAGTACAGACATAAGTTTCCTGCTTATTATTTGGGAGGAAAAAAGACCAGGGGAAGATCTAGATTTTCCACCTGCCCATGAATATTCCAAAGCTGGCTAAATAGCTTTGGGCAGGTAGAGAAAGTGCCATCTGCAAGTCATGTTTTGCACTTGAGGAGGTTGTGAAGATCCTATGAGGTGGCAAAGCAAATAGTGCACTCATGGGCATGTTGGCTGTTGTTGTGGAGAAGGAATCTCTCATCATGACAAGATAGTTTTTGTTCCTAAGTCAAGATCAATTGAGCAATTGATGAAGCACTGATGCCTTCATTGCTCAGAGCATGCCTCTGATTGGTGAGGTATCTCTGAAATGTAGTGGCGCCACCAACAGTGGCAAGTTGGGTGTTGTTTAAATTGAGGAGGGCATCATTGACCACCTCAGTTGTGGTTTGTTCTTTGGTGGTTGGGATGACCTGTCAAAGAAACCAGCAGATCAGTTGGTAAAGAAGGTCAAAAGTCTTGGTGCAGTCATGCCCAATAGTCAGGGCCTTGAATCTAGTGAACCTATAAGTAGTGAGTCTAGCTGGGCAGCCAACGTTATCACATTTAAAGTGATGTTGACAAATGGCTTTTTTCTTGTCATTACAGCTGAAGCTGTAGCCCTTGTAGACAAAGCCAGCACCCCCTTTCTTTGTCATTATGGGGCAACTGGCTGGATAAGTGGCAGGCACAGCAAAGGTGAAATTTTGATTGCAGATATTGTGGATGGTATTTAGATCTCAGAGATCAATTTGCTCATCCACAAGAGCACCAGGATCAGGTTCCTGTTCCTCTTCCTCTTCAGGCCCTGAGGTGAGATCAGAGTGACAGTTAAAGCTGAATAACTTTTCCTGAGGATCTGAAGGGGAGTACAAAAATGGAGAGTGGAGAGGGGTAGGCTGTTTCCCTCTGGCTCAGGTGATGGAGATGGGGTCTTGGGGGAGCCTTGGCCTTAGAGGGCTGCTTCTTTGGGGTAGTATTGGCCTTTTTGGCCTTTATAGGAGTGATCTTGGACTTTGAGGCCTTAGTGGCCTTGGACGCAGCTTTATTGATTGACTTGGGAGGCATCTAAAAGTGAATTAGCATTGAAATATGAGAAATTTGGGGTTGTTATTAAAAAGAAAAATGAGAAGGTTTTTAATATAAAAGTAGTAATTTTTTTACATAGAATTGTAGAAAAAGTCTTAAAGTATATAATATCTAAATTTTGATGTTTGTTTTTTTGTAGGAATAATTTTTTATTAGTAATGCAAGTATGCAAAACTTTGAGTTTTGACTGAAAACTTGCAGTCAAAATGGCGTTTTTGAAGTGACATAATTGAGGTGTTGTAGCTCAAAAACATAGTGTTTTTGACCATTTTTATATTAAATTAAGAAATTTCTGGTGGAGCTACCTCAACTGGACCAAAGAGTAAAACTTGAATTTCTCAAAAAAACTAGCTTATACAACTGGGGTTAAAAAGTACCCGGTTGTTTAGAGGAGGTCAAAAAATATATATATTCAAAGTTTTAATTAATTTCTTATATATTTATTAATGATAAGGAGCGCCTTTTGGAGAAGCTTCAAATATGAAAATTAAGAAAGAAGAGAAGTAAGTTTTATTGGATAATACTTTAGGCTTATATAGACTTGACTGTGGTGGGGATTTATTTGGATTGAACCCAGGGGTTGGTCTTGTGCTAGATGGGTTTGAGCCACTGGATACTTGGATGATCAGGTGATATTGCTTGGTTACCATTCTTGGTATGTCAAACAGTATATTGGAAAGGGACTAAATTGGGCAATGGCTGGATGTTAGGTAGGTTGGCAGTAGCCAGAATACCTGTACATCCAGGCCCTTGACACCCCCTTAAGGGGTTACTCTGGTGCATCAGGAGGGGGCTCTATCTTAACGGCTGCCACCTGATGCTTCTGGAGCTCTTTTCTAGTTGGGACCAGTCTAGTTGAGTGCTCTCCTTTACTGAGGCAAAGACGGGTTCTGTGGTATTTCTTGATAATTGGGTTTTTGGCACTTTGGAATTTTACTAGGTAAGTGTTGTGCTCTGGTCTGTATTTGATGACTCTTCCTGGTCCCCTGTGTACTGAGTCTAGTTTCTTTCTGTTGCCAGCTAGAATCCAGACAGGGGAGTTGATGGGAAGTGGTTCCTCTGGGGAGGTTACCTTTTGTGTCTTGAGCCTCTTCATTTCAGCTATTTTTGCTTTGAGGTAGATGTTTTGTAGGCTTGGTGCTTGCTCTACTGTAGGAGGTTTCCCCAGGGGGATCTTTATGTAGGGCTGTTTGCTTCAGGTGATTATTTCCAGTTTGTACCCATAGGTTAGCTCAAACGGTGAATATCATGCCCCTTGGTTGGTGTGGACTCAGGATACTAATAATGCATGTTTTATGTATAGTGGCCATAGGTCTTTGGCTTTGCCATCCATTATTTTCTCTAGGGTCCTGATAAGGCTGCTGTTTAAGCGTTCAACTCTACCATTGGCCTGTGGCCTGTATGGAGAGGTTGTGGAGTGTTTAATGTTTTTGGATTTCAAGTTGTCATTAACTACATGACCTGATAACTCTGCTTCTCCATCAGTTATGATGTAGTCTGGAGTTCCATAGTTGGCTATGATTGCTTTGTTAATGAAACAGTTGATGGTTTCTGCTTTGTGATCCTTTGTTGCCCAGCAGATGGGTCAGTATATGGCAAAGTTGATAGCTACAATTAAGAAACGTTGGTTTGTCTTTGTTTCTGGGAAGGGCCCCACTACATCTAGCCCCCAAACCTTAAATGGTTCAGGTTCTGGTACTGGGTTGACCGTTGGCTGAAGAGCCTTTGTACTGGTGTATTTTTTGCGCACTGTGCAATTTTTCAGAACATCCACTATGTCCTGTTTGAGGTTGGGCCAACATACTATCTCTTTTAGTGTGAGGTATAGGTTGTTAGCCTTTGCATGGCCTAGTAGGCGGTGATGTTTTAGTATGGTATCAACTCTTTGTACAAGTGGGATGTATGGGATATGTTTGTCATTAATAATTTGGTATACTGTGCCATTTGATACACAGAAGTACTTTTTGTTTCTTACTAATGTATTGTGGGTCAGTTGGTGTGTTGAGGTGGATTCCCTTTGGTTTTATACTCAGTGTTGTACAGATTTGGCCAGTCAGGGTCCAGGTGGTCAGGATGATTCTCTCTAGGCTGACATAGTCTAGAGAGAGCATTGGCCGTGACCAGCTCTGCCCCCTTTTTGTACTGGATGTCCAGGTTAAGCTGTTCCAGCAAGGACATCCATTTGGCTTGCTGCTGTGCAAGTGTGTTCTGAGCTTTGAAATAGATTAAGGATATATGGTCAGTTAGTACTCGGACCTTTAAATGTCCTTCCAGATAACATCTTCATTTCTTGCAACTGTGGTATATTGCTAGTGATTCCTTATTGTGTATTGGGTATCTCTGCTCAGTATTAGTTAGTTTTCTGCTTTTGTAACATACTGGCAGGAGTTCTTGCTGCCCTTTCTGGCAGATGCACAGGACTGCGCCAATGGCGGTGTCACTGGCATCTGACTTGAGCTTGTAGCATCTGTTATTGTTAGGGTATTGCAAGATTGGTGCTTCAATCAGAGCTTGTTTTAATAAATGGAAATTCTCGTCACATTCTGAAGTCCAGATGAATTTCTTTTGGCATTACCCTTGGTTAAGTCATTGATTGGTGTGATTAGTTTTCCGCAGTCTTTGATATATTTCCTTGGGTAAGCTACTATAACAAGAAAGCATCTAACTTGTTTAACAGAGGTGGGGTGTTGCATGTTATTTATGGCTTTAATTTTTTCTGGATCTGCTTTGATGCCACCGTCAGAGACAATGTGGCCCAAGAACAGGAGTTCATTTTCCATAAATTGGCACTTACTTGGTTTTGCGTAAAGTTTGTGCCTTGCGAGTCAATTGAGTGTCTTGCAGACATGTGTGAGGTGTTCCTCTTTGGTTTTTGAGAATGTGATGATATTGTCAAGGTAGCATAATGTATTTGAGAGGCCATTTAGCGCTTGGTTCATCATGGTGACAAACGTTGCAGGAGCGTTGGTCATACCAAAGTTCATTACTTTACATTCAAAGGATCCAAATTGCGTACAGAACACAGTCTTTGGTATGTATTTTTCCTTTCCTTCAACTTGGTTGTAACCTGAGGTGAGGTCAATTTTGGAGAAAAATTTGGCTCCAGAGAGTCTTGCAAACAGGTCCTCTATGAGTGGAATAGGGTATTTATTCTTTACTGTGCTTACATTTAGTGCTTTGTAGTCAGTTACTAGACAAAGAGTGCCTTCCTTTTTCTTTACAAAGAATATTGCTGCCCCCACAGGGATTCAGATGGGCTGATTTCTTAGCAAGGTTATCCTCAATATGTGTTTTAAGAGTTTTTGTCTTCATGGGAGAGAGTCTGTAGAGGGGTGCAGGTTTGGGCATGTCCTTGGATAGGTTGATGCCATGCTTGACCTCCCGTTTGGGGGTAGTTCTGTTAGCTCTTCTTTGAATACATGGGCATATTCATTTAGGAGTGCTGCAAGTTCAGGGCATTGGATCTTGGTTGTTTGCATGTTATTGAATTCAGTGTACCTCATTATGTGGAGGGTACTATATTTAGTTAGACGTTCTGAGTTGTCTTGGTTTATGACCTGGACAAATACTGTGTCTCTTAGAATGAGGTCATTGGGTTCTTTGAGGATGTTAAAATTGACTCTAATGCATTTGATGGTCATGGTTTTTGTTTTCCAACATACGCTGGGGTTCACTCAGGTGAACCAGTCCATGCCTGCTACAATGTCATAGTTTATGTTGTTCATGAAAAGTCCTTTGATGGACGTTTTTATGCCTTGGAGGTCAATTCAGAAGGGAGTTGTTTTGCCTTCAAGTAGAACCTTTGATTTGTCTGTCATTCTGGCGTATTTGAAGTTGGATTTGACAACTGGTATTTTGTACTTGGTTAAAAATGGTTTGCTAACCATGGTGTGTTGTGCACTAGAGTCAACTAAAATTTTATTTGTATGTGATTTATAAGTGCATGGGTAGACAAGAAGTTGTGAGCACTCTTTAATTTTTACATTCATAAAGATGGAAGATTGCGGGACACATGGGATGCAAGCGGTAAAGTTTGTGCCTTGGTACAATTTCTTGTTGGTTTGGGGGGAGACAGGGGTACATAAGCCTGTTCCCCCTCCTTTTTCCCTTGTTCCCCTGTTTCTAGGCCTTCAAGGTCAGAGAATGTGGGGTCAGATTCATAGTGGGTTGCTGCTTCAGCATTGTTTAGTTCAGCGGTGTTGTCAGGGATCCAGTCTCGGGCAGCCGGCCTGTCATTTTTGGGGATAACTTGGGCCGGGTTTCTTGCAGGCAGGGCCCACCACAAGAGAGGAGCTAACTTGAGGAGGTAGGACACAGACTTCCCCACCCAAGACCACGGGCCGGCGGCCGGTATAATGGTGTCCACCACCCCTGTGAGGGTGATGTATACTATATCAAAAAGCTTGCTGGTATGGTCAGTTGGTAAGTCGGGCAAAGAAGCAGGCATTGGTTTGGGTGTTACTGGCGGTTCCATGTAGATATTGTAGGGCAGGAGATAATTGAATTTTTCTCTAAATATTTTTGGGGTGGAGAATATCCACAGGCCTTGGCGGTTGTATCTAATAGCGGATTGGATGCAGGCTAATGGATCTAGTTCAATGATTTTCTCTGGTGTGTAGTCCTTGTACTCGGGGTTTAAAGGATACTCAGTGAAATGGACAGGCCTGAAGGGTACACCAAATGGACAGAATACTGCGGGCAGTGGGGCAGGTGGGCCAGAAGATCTTGAGCTGAACTGATAGACGGCAAATACAAAATACGGTAATAGCTGTATAAGCCAAAGTAACATAACCTTTATTTCAAAATGGCGATAAGTTTGGAGGGCAGGGTCCTTGGATCTATATAGCACCCCACCTCCAAACTTAACATTTTTTGTGGGTGTCATCAGGGCATTTGTGAAGGGCAGGGCCAGGGAACTGGGGACTTGGGTCTAAAGGCAGCAAAATGGCGCTCGGCCTGGGAGTTCTTTCATTGGTTGCAGCTCCCAATTTAGCTACCTGATTATCTTGCTTTAGCATTGAGGTCATGGGGCCAAGTTGCGGGCCAGTGCCTCTTCCTTGGGTGGCTCTTGATTGGTTGCTGGTGAAGTCTTCAAACTCATAAGGCCAATAGTTGCTGGGTCAACTCCATTAGGTGTCGTGATTGGCACTTCACTTAGTGTGGTACTTTCCTTGGCTCAATCTACTTTTCTGGGCGGGTTGTCTTCTTCAACATCAGCTCGCGGGGGCTCAATCCCAGAAAAATGCGGGCAGTTGATCTCGCGGTCCTCTGGCCCGACAGCCTGGGGGAATCCAGGTTCTGGGTTTGATTACCGCTCCTGGGCCTGAGGTTCCAGAGGGGGAAAATTGTCAATCCTGATAGGTGTCCTCCTTCTTGGGACAGGAGCAGTTTGCGCTCTGGCTGCAATTGCCATTGTTACAATTGGAGTTGCCATTGCTATGGTTGGAGTTTTAGCACTTTCTGCCATTAGAGTTGTCTCTGCCATTGCTGTTGGAGGAGCAGTTGCCATTGCGTGCAGCATATTCCATGTTTGTGTGTTTTTCTGTATGTTTGGCTTCTGCAATGAGCACGGGCATGGAGGTGTTGGCCTCTGGGCAGGTGAGGGCAGCAACAGAGGGTTTCATTTTGTTGATGAATGATGCTCTAGTGTGTACGTTGTCAGCTTGTGCTGGGTTTTGGATTTTGCAGTGTATTTCCTCAAATTCATTGACGTAAGCTGTGATAGTGGTCTTCTGAGGAAGATAGCTGAGCTGTATTGCAATGTCTTGGAATCTGTGACGTGGAAGTTGTGAGTGATGTCCACTTTGAACTCTTCCCAGTTGTCAAGCTGGCCGTCAGTTTATAAGCCAACCCAGGTGGTGAACCAGTTAGCTGCGGCCTCATACAGCCACTTGCTGGCTTCCTGGACCCATTTTTTGTGTGGAATGTGGCTGGCGCGGAGTTTAGCAGCTGAGTGGTCTAGCCAGTTGATGATGTTTTCCTTGTTTTTCCCAAAGAACTTGTTAATACCAATGTATTTGGTGATGGTAACTTCACCTGTGATAGGTGGTTGTGTGTTTTTTTGTGGTTGAAGAGATTGACTGTATTAAATTATCTTGGCACATGCTTTGGGCATGACCAGTCCTTTGAATACAATGCATCCACCAGGTATATCTTTGTCAATGTTGTGGGCATGGAAGTATGTTTTCCAAGTATCCTGCAATGTGGCCTGGTTTAGTACGTGAGAGAAGGTGGACAGGTTCTGTTCATTCTTTTCTCTTTCATGGACATGGTCAAAAAACCGTAGCTGCTACCAGTGATAAGGAGCGCCTTTGGGGAAGCTTCAAATATGGAATTAAGAAGAGAAGTATAAATTATTGGATAATACTTTAGGCTTATATAGCTTTTGCTGTGGCGGGGATTTAGTAGGATCAAACCTAGGGGTTGGTCATTTGCAGGATGGGTTCAAGTTGCTAGATAATTGGAAAGCCATGTGATATTGCTTTGTTGCCATTTCTGGCATGTCAAACTGTATATTGAAAAGGCACCAAATCAGGCAATGACTGGATGTTAAGTGAGTTAGCTGTAGCCAGAATACTTGTACATCCAGCTCCTTGACACAGTTCAAGTTTGTTAAGAATAAGACCATGAAGACTATTTCTCTCTGGAAAGCTGGCACAACAAGTTTGCCAACTGTGTTGGGGTGAAGAAACCCAAGTTCAATATCCTGATCAGCAAACTCAAAGTTGAACAGGCAACCAATGAAACTCTTTATCAGGTGTTTTTAGATGGATGTCAAAGTGTTTCCCAGAGCAGCAAGGATCTCAACATCTTTGAGATAGTAAAGAACTCTACTTCTTCCCTACAACTCCTCCAACTGGCTTACTCATCTTGAGAATATTGCAAAAGTTCTCTACTGTAGATTCAGAACCCAAAGGTAAAAATGCAGGATTGTCAAATTGTTTTTGCATGAACTCACCAACTTATTGGAATACTTTTCATCATTATATATAAAAAATTAAGTTGTTTTGGGATGAAAATTACTCCATTAAGTTGGTGAGTTCACGCAAAAACAATTTGACAATCCCGCATTTTTACCTTTAGGTTCTGAATTTTCAGTAATATTCCAAATTAAATCTTGCATTGCTTTTGCTTTCTTTTAATTTTATGTTGTGACAATAAAGCAATTTACTATAAAAATTAATTTTGTAGCATTTTTTTGTTTTTTTTTTCATATTTTATATTCAATTGAATATAGTTATATATAAATTCCAGTCTAATTTTGCTTTTAAGAGTAAAAAAGAGTTTCTTTAAAAACAGCTAATTTAAGAATTTTTTATTATCAAGTACATATTTTTTATTTCAGAAATGAATTTCTTGGGGTCTCTTTAGTCTAGGAAAGATCTTAAAATATATTTTTTATATTGAGAACTGTATTTTATTTGGCTTTGAAGTTAACCTCCAGAAAATCGATTTTTGCACTTCGATCTTTGATATTTTCGATTTTTGCACTTTTTGGGGATCCCGTTTTCGATTTCTGCACTTTCAACCTTAGGAACTTCGACCTTGGGCACTTGCCCATCAAATTGAGTCTAGGCCTTTGACTATGATGCTAGCTAGGGATGCTTCGGCTCAGCCCCGGCTAGGCTTCGGCTTTAAGCCGCTACAGCTAAAGCGGAATCATTTAATATCTAAACAGTGTTAAATAAATATTTGATAAAAGTGGCCAGGAGCCAGAAACTGACCGCGGCTGCCCAGGGCTTGGCTGAAGCAGCCCTAATGCTAGCACGGTTTCAGTACTTCATTCTGAATCTCAGCATCTAGACCAGCTAGAGATATCATGTTTGGTAGCATTTTGATCGAAATTAGTTAAAGAATTTATATAGATTCTCTAAATTCCATGAAAATAATTTTATTGAATTTTAATACTATTACTGTTGGTTTACTTACTGACAACATAATTAGGATGGTGTAATGGTAAGCAAGGTTAGCTCTGAAACAATTTGCATCCAAGTGGAATATTTTATCATGCAAGTTAAAAATAAATAAAAGTAAAATATTGAACCAACCATCTTTCTTATAAAATACTATTTGCATATCAAATTTTAGTCGGATCTCTTTAAGTGACCAGCTTGCTTTTTCTGAGTTAATTCAATTCATGGTATAGAATTTAAATATTCAATTATATAAAAGTGTAGCAAATCAAATCAATCCAAACTTTAATCATATTTTTAACAATATGCACCTCTTCCAATTTTAATCGACACACTCTGGAACTGCATAATCTATGCAGATAAGCCTCTTTGCTATGATGCAAGGGTTAAACCACTATCTAAAAATAAAGCAGTTAAATAAAAAACTTAAAGTCCAAGTAGCCTATACTCTCATTGGACATAATTTAGGCCACACTCCAATGTATTAACCTACATGATTTCAGATGTGCTTGAAGGGGTTGCATGTAAAAATGAGCCAAATCAAGCTTTTGACTTAGCCATCGAGTTTAACTTGAATAAATTTGAAAATCAATTCGATTTGTTCCCTCACGGCTTGATTGCACTTGGGCAGATGTTACAGACATATTCGCTTTTATGTACGATAATTGAGTCGTGCTTATTATGCTAAAATACCTTTGATGATGCATCTGCTTATTTTGCTTGGCATTGGTTTCGGGTAGAAGCAAATTTTCTATTCACTTTTAAATGTAATGATATGTGGAACCAAAAAGATATAGTTTATTATTGAGACATGGGGCCATTGATACTCATCATCAGAAATGGATCAAGTGGCATAGTTTGTGATTGCGGTTCCAATTAGTTGTGGTATGGTAATAGGTGATCTATTTTATCCAACGACATTAAAAGGAATTAAAAAAGCGCTTGATGCATCTAGATTGTCACAATGCAGAGTACTGTGATCTGTGAAAGAGATATCCTGCCTTTGCGTTTTAGGTAGCCATATGCTAAAAATAAACATGTGGTATTAAACTAATTTTTGGGAATAGCGTTAGTTAAAAGCATCAAAGGTCGGTGAAAGAGCAGCAAATGAAACAAGCAACATTGTTTTTCACTATCCAGGCTCTTTTAAGTGTGCAAGCAGCAAATAACCATAATTCAAATCTTGGAAACGATCAAGCCATCCAGAGAAGGACCTCTGAGCGCTATCCCAACCTTGGCAGAAGGGCTACCTCTGAGATAACAGGAATTGCAAATGGCAATTCTGCCAGCAACAATGGTGGAGGAAATGGTGGAGCATCTGGAAGACCAGGTTCACCTGGCTCAGGAGGAAATGGTGGTGCACCTGGAAAACCAGGTGAACCTGTCTCAGGAGGAAATGGGGGTGCACCAGGAAAACCAGGTGAACCAGGATCAGTAGGAAATGGTGGAGCAGCTGGAAGACCTGGCTCAGGAGGAAATGGTGGTGCACCTGGAAAACCAGGTGAACCTGTCTCAGGAGGAAACAGTGGTGCACCTGGAAAACCAGGTGAACCAGGATCAGTAGGAAATGGTGGAGCAGCTGGAAGACCTGGCTCAGGAGGAAATGGTGGTGCACCTGGAAAACCAGGTGAACCTGTCTCAGGAGGAAATGGGGGTGCACCAGGAAAACCAGGTGAACCAGGATCAGTAGGAAATGGTGGAGCAGCTGGAAGACCTGGCTCAGGAGGAAATGGTGGTGCACCTGGAAAACCAGGTGAACCTGTCTCAGGAGGAAACAGTGGTGCACCTGGAAAACCAGGTGAACCAGGATCAGTAGGAAATGGTGGAGCAGCTGGAAGACCTGGCTCAGGAGGAAATGGTGGTGCACCTGGAAAACCAGGTGAACCTGTCTCAGGAGGAAATGGGGGTGCACCAGGAAAACCAGGTGAACCAGGATCAGTAGGAAATGGTGGTGCACCTGGAAAACCAG
Organism: Entomophthora muscae; assembly: GCA_014839935.2. Classification (NCBI taxonomy): domain Eukaryota; kingdom Fungi; phylum Entomophthoromycota; class Entomophthoromycetes; order Entomophthorales; family Entomophthoraceae; genus Entomophthora; species Entomophthora muscae. The sequence continues at coordinate 146,269 of QTSX02005009.1, read as the reverse complement.
GTGAACCTGTCTCAGGAGGAAATGGGGGTGCTCCAGGAAAACCAGGTGAACCAGGATCAGTAGGAAATGGTGGAGCAGCTGGAAGACCTGGCTCAGGAGGAAATGGTGGTGCACCTGGAAAACCAGGTGAACCAGGATCAGTAGGAAATGGTGGTGCACCTGGAAAACCAGGTGAACCTGGCTCAGGAGGAAATGGGGGTGAACCTGGATCAGTAGGAAATGGTGTAGCAGCTGGAAAACCAGGTGAACCTGTCTCAGGAGGAAATGGGGGTGCACCAGGAAAACCAGGTGAACCAGGATCAGTAGGAAATGGTGGTGCACCTGGAAAACCAGGTGAACCTGTCTCAGGAGGAAATGGGGGTGCTCCAGGAAAACCAGGTGAACCAGGATCAGTAGGAAATGGTGGAGCAGCTGGAAGACCTGGCTCAGGAGGAAATGGTGGTGCACCTGGAAAACCAGGTGAACCAGGATCAGTAGGAAATGGTGGTGCACCTGGAAAACCAGGTGAACCTGGCTCAGGAGGAAATGGGGGTGAACCTGGATCAGTAGGAAATGGTGTAGCAGCTGGAAGACCTGGTGAACCTGGCTCAGGAGGAAATGGTGGTACATCTGGAAAACCAGGTGAACCTGGCTCAGGAGGAAATGGGGGTGCACCAGGAAAACCAGGTGAACCAGGATCAGTAGAAAATGGTAGAGCAGCTGGAAGACCTGGTGAACCTGGCTCAGGAGGAAATGGTGGTACATCTGGAAAACCGGGTGAACCTGGCTCAGGAGGAAATGGGGGTGCACCAGGAAAACCAGGTGAAGCTGGATTAGGTGAAAAAGGCAAATCAGGGGGAAACAGCACAAAATCTGGAAGACCAGGTAAAGCTGGATCAGGCATCAAAGGGAAATCAGGAGAAAACCGCACAACAGCTGGATCAGATGGCAAAGGCAACTCAGAAAGAAATAGCACAAAAACCAGAAGCCCAGGTAAAGCTGGTTTAGGAGGTAAAGGAAACAGTGGGGAGGCAAATTTGCTCATGTCACCAGTACCAATATTGACAATGATAATACTGACAATGATAATCTAAACACTATAATAAAGGTGCGTTTTGTTTTTTATAATGTCATCTTCTGGATGTCTACATTTTTTAATTAATTTTACTCATCATCCTGAGCATTTTTATTAAAAAAATTAGAAATGCACATATAATACCATACAAAATGATCCCAAAGAAGCAAAAAAATTCATAACATGTTTTAATAAGAATAAAGAGGATGAGCAATTTATTTTTATTTTACTATCTAAATTACACTCTTTACTATATAAATATTTTAATTTACTATAACAATAAAAAGCCAAACAATACAAAAAAATAACTACTAAAGCTATATATAACATAAAAAACTTATGTATTTTGATTTGATAGCCCTATATAATAGAAATTATAAATACCATATGGTTTAATAGTATAATAGTAAAAAATATTTTATATCATATACTTACATCTTAAAATTATACCTGAAACTTACCAGTTATATATAAAATATTAATAAAAATATATTAGCAAATCAAAGTTATTTTATATCAGTTGATATAACCAGGAGCAATGGAAAAATCTTCAAGGTACATATTGACCTCACTAATCTTGTACTTCTTCATTATATTCTGCATGTCTGTCAGGATAAAAAACCCCAGTTAGGGTCCTGTTAGCCTCAGCTGCAAACTTACTTTGTTGATAAGAGGTTGGGGACCACTGTAAGGTCTAGTCAAATAAGGAGCAAGGTTATATACTATATTATGTAAAGCATCCAGATTTAGGTTTAAAGGTAAAGGAAAGTGGGTACAGTTTGAAAAAGGACCTTTAGAAGGCCTGTTAAAACTTATGATTTGAAACAAAAGGTGTCATCAAGTTAACTAAACCTAAAAAAACTACATAAAATAATGTATTGAATAAAGATTTATTAGTAAATAAAGGGATTTCTACATTGAGATATTCCCCATTGAAGTATTGTAACATAAAGGTAGAGAGGTTATCCCTCATATAAAAAAATGGTGACAACAAGCAAATTGCTTTTTTTGAGCTATCTCCATCCTAATTATCCTAACTATTTAAACACTAGCAAATTTGGAAGCAAATGAGATCTAATAAAGTTTTAACCACTCTAAAACTAAATTTTCATAGAGATATGAACTAAAATATAATTTTGAAGTAAAAATATTAAGATTCAGAAAAGAAAATGAAAAGAGTTGAGTAAAAAAACCTCTAGTAGTGATTAGGGAAAACCACTTAGAATTTCAGCTTAAAGGCTTACTCTTCTAGTGTCTTTGTTTATAGGTACAAAAACCAAGTCCTGGGGAAGATCTTCAGGGAAAAGAAAGGAGTTTCTTGGGCAACAGTGGCAAAATTGACTGTAGGGATGTAAAAGTGAGAATTCAAAAGTGAGAATGTAAAAGTGGCCATGTTGACACTTTTAAAATTTTTAAAATTAAATTAAAACAGCTCATCTGAAATTAAAATTTATTATGGTCATATAAAATATTTTTTATTAATTTTCTCAACTAAAAAAGTCAAGAAAAATTAATTACTTTATTATAAAAAGCCACTTTGAAAATTTAAAAAGTGTCGACATGGCCACTTTTGAATTCTCACTTTTACATCCCTACAGTTGATTTTGCCACTGTTGCCGTTTCTTGGCAGGTGGGTTTTGATAAACAAGGAGAAAGCACATAGTGGTTCAAGAAAACTAATGGTAACTGTAAGCCAAAGATCTGCATACTGCAGGTGGAGAAGGCAGCGGCTGCGTAAGCAGTAGAAAAAGAAAACCCTATTTTTAAAATAGAAATTATATAGAAATATACTAAAGAAACCATGCATACCCACACAAAAGCAAAAAGCAAAGCCAGAAGCAAGCAAAACCAAGGCAAGCAATCAATTAAGAAAATACTAATAAATTTTAATTCAAACTAAAGTTCAGACCTTAACTTAATAGTTATTGAAAAGCCTGCCCTTTGGGGCAGGGCATAACACCCACCATAGGATGGGCGCTAACTTGATGAGGTAAGATGCTGAGCAGCCTACCAAGTTCCATGGTCCAGTGGAGGGTATTATGGTGTCAACTAGTCTGTTCAAGGTAATTTAGGCTATGTCTGCATATTTGTTTGCAGATGGGGGTGATGACTAAGGCAGGCAGTCAGGTTTGGGTGTGGAAGGAGCTTTCATATCAATCTGGTGAGCAGTAAGATAGTTATATTTTTCATGGAATAATGTGGCTGGATGCTTGTACCAGGCTCCTCTGTGATAAGCTATTATTGGGGTTCTCTGTCTGGCCAGGCAATCAAAGTGGAAGATGTTATCCAAGGTGAACTCCTTGTATTCTGGCTTTAGGGAATATGCAGATAAATGTACTGGGCCAAAGGGAGCTCCTGTGATGGAAATTGAAGGATAGTAAGAAGAGGTCTACATGTGGTGGGGAATCACCATCTGAATCCACATGGAGCTGATGATTAACCACCACCAAAGCTTCAAATACCAGTTGGTAAAGTTTCCAAAAGAAACACTGGGGATTAACAGAATGATGAAACCCAACCAAAGGAATCCCAGATATATAGCCTGAAAAAGAATTAAAGTGTCTTTAGCATAGAACTCTGAACATTGAGAAGATATAACTGTATCAGTTTCAGATTCATCAGGAAAGACGCCAAGATTAGAAAGCATTGGAGTAACATTAGGAGGTGCAGACAACAAAGTACCCAAGGAGGTCCCCATCTTCATGTAATAATTTGACTTAAGATCAAGCTATATGGGATGTAGCGGAGTAGACTGACTACTGGATGTACTTTTAAAATAAAGTTTAACCAGGAGAGTATTTGGTTTATTGAGTAATTTAGGGAGGACTCAACTCTTAGAGTTGAAAAGTGAAAATTCCCAATGTGTACCAAGTTTTAACTAAGCAATACCACCTGTATCTATGGCCCCTATCCCATTGGCATTGTCTAAAGGATACCTTGTCCAATATGCAAAAAAACCCTTGAGTGACTAATTTATGGCAACCATTCCAATAAATAAGACTGGATCAAGTGACTATCAAATTTTTTCTATTTATCAGTGTCAACTTGCAAAAGAAAATCTTGTCCAACTGTTGTGCCGGAGCTGCAGTAGCCCATTTCCAATTAACAGCTTGATTCAAATACGTCAACTTTAATAACTTAGTTAACTGTTTACCTGACTTCCAAGCTTTGCAACTTGACAAGTAATTCCAGGCATTATAGGAACTACTTTGGCAGCTCCTAGTGGACAATAAAATGTGAGCCAGGTCTCAGGAACTTCCTCAGGTATGTGGGCTGTCAGGCTGGGATTTTCTTCTGGAACAGTAGTGAAATGAAAACCAGCTAAGATCAAATACAGAATAAAATGATAGAACCAAGATCCCATAATATTTTCTATAATATAATGACAATACCATTTTTAAAGTGTTAACTGGGTTTAAATATCATTCAAAATTCTAAGTTCTGCTTGAATCATCACCTGATAGCTGAGTTGCTCAGTTTCTTCCAGCCCAAGATTTCCAGGGTCTTAATTTACCTCCTGGTCCTCCAATTCTTCTATTGATATGAATACAACCTGACAGTCTGTTGGTAAACCACTAATAGCTTCATCACCCTTACTAGAATTCCCATCATTCTGGGTTATTGGTTCCTCAATGCTGTAAATGATGCTAATGGTTGCAGTGATTCTATAAACAGTTAGTCTATCACTCCTTTTCTTAGTGCTATACTTTTGGTTAATATAGTGACAGTCTTGTGCAAGACAGAAAAATAAAAGATAACAAGACAAAAACTGGTGCTTTATTTGATAGTGAGGTACTTATATAGTATAGGGCAGGGAATTGCTATCAGAGGGAAGGAGGCACTGGCAAAATGACTTGCCAAAAGGAGGATATAGAAGTGTCACCCCAAAAATGCCCACACACAAAAACAACCAGTTTCACACACTTTGCCTTATGAAAGCAAGTGGAGCTAGTTGTGTTGTTCTATTTATAACCACAGAGGTAAAGCCTGCACCTGATGCACAACTAAAACTGATTCAAATAACTTTTTTAAGGAGTTCAAGTGGCAACCTCCAGAATCAACTAATACAGCATGGAACATCCTCCATGTTGACAATCCTCAAATATTTTTTTTTATTTTCAATATTAAAATACTTTTTTTCTGGATTAAATAATTGACACTGATAATAAAAGTAATGCTTAATTTTCTTTATGAACTTTTAATTGAAATTATAAAAGATAAAGCAAAAACATTTTTTTGAAATTGTCAACATGGAGGGTGTTCCATGTTGTATTAGTTAATTCTGGAGGTTGCTATTTAAAATGGGGTTTAAGAACATTAATTGATGATGCAACAGAACAATTGTGCAATTGCGTGAGTGTTCCATCATCTTGAACCTTAAGTAGATTGCCTATTGTCTATTTCATTCAGGATCTGCAACACTCAGCATCTACAAGCTGGGTCAATTTTATCCCCATGAGTTGAGGATATTCCAGAGTAACCTCCTGGTCACTGACTGGCTGTGGATCACATGGCCAGGGAACCCTAAGTTCCAGCCAATTATCTGTGCTCACTTTGGAATTCAAACTTCATGCTGAGCAGCAATTTCCTTTCCAGATGGCCTGTTAGTTTTTACAGAAATGATGGTATGTTGGTTTAACACCTACAACAATCTATATTGTTCTGGATTAATAACCAGCTTATGAAACTCTTCTGCACTTTGAAAATTCTCAGTAAATTGAGCCCACAAATTTCCTTGATTAATCAGCTCTAAATTTCTGTTTTTCCTGCTTGCTCATTGGCTAGCTGTAAAAAACATGGGCAGCTGGCCTGGGGTTCTGCAGGTTCCACAGAATCATCAGGAATTGGTTCCAAGTTCAATTCCCCTAGTTGGAGTTTGTCATTTCTTTTGGAAGAACTGTAATTCATGACAATTTCCTCTTGATAGACCTTCTCCTTGAACTTTTTCTTCTTCTTGGAAGCAATCCAGCTGACAATGTCCTGGAATTAAAGATAGTTCTACCTTGCTCCTGATGGAGTTTATTATAGAGCCTGTTAAGCTTTGGGCTGGACCCAAACTTAAATTTGAGATGCTTATGCAATAACTCAAGGTTTGAATTAGTCTTTATTTTTTCATTGAAGAAGGTACTATGACAGTTCCAGAACAAGTGGCCCCACTCTTCCCACTCCTAGCAGTTATCTTCTTACCAACTCACTGCTTCTCAAAGTACTCAATGTAAAATTTGAAAATGACAGATTTCATTTTGATATAAATATCTTTCTTTAAAGCCTACTATACAACATCAGTATAAACTTTTTTTATAAAAGCCAAGGAGAAATGCTGGGTTATGATAAAACAGCACTTGTCCTTGCTATCATTAATTTACATGCTAAAGAGCTCCTTCTCACTCTTAAGATGTTTGAGAATGGCCTGCCTAAAATATAAAAAGCAGCCCTGTATTTTATCATTAAAGATGGCCTTAAAGGCTTTAAAATGATTAAGCTCAAAGTCAATTATCATTACCTTTGGTCCAATGGCGCACATGAGATAGCTGCTCAGTGGCAAGGGCTGCACAATCCTTCTAAGAGTAGAAATAGTTTTCTCTGGTAGCATGGAAATGAGGGGAAGTTTTTTGGTACAAAGAAAGATTAGAGAGTAACAGCGCCCATGTCAACATGGCCACTGTCAACCAGAAAAGCAAATTTTGACTAAGGAATTTTTTTTATTTGATTGAGCTTGATTCTCATTTTCCTTAGCTCTTGGATGTTGAACCCAGAAAACCCAATAAAATTGTGGCCATTTTGGCACAATTTTATGTTAAGCAAAATAAAAAATTCATTTCTACCAATTTCTTTTTACTTAAACCAATAAAAATTTAATTTCTTTCAAATTCAAATATACAACTTAAAAAGTTTAATGCTGACACTTTTTAAGCATAGCCTATTTTTCAAAAATGAAAAAATACACTTAAAATATAAACATTATTTTTGCACTTAAAAATAGATTTTATTTTATAGAAACAGCCTTAGATCATATATTAGTTCATTGAAATATTTATATTATGTTATAAATGTGCTGTATTATCAGATTAGCAAGGGGAAAAATAATTGGAAACTAGATTATATTTTTATTGGGATGTGTAAGATTATATAGTATTTGAAAATAATTGAAAGGAACATTATTGAGACAGTTAATCAATTTGATTGAGCAAAAAAATGGCTTGATTCTGGTAATGAGTCAAGCATTAAATCAAATTGCCTACCAGGTTAGGATTGTCAATGGTTCTTGTTGCATTGTTTGGGAATTTGAGTTGACTTCTGCAGTTGGTTTCAAGTGGTGGGGAAGTCAGATTGAGTGGCACTGGGTCTCTTGATGGGACTTTGTTAGGGGGCTGAGACTGCTGTTTTGACACTTATAAATTTATCTCTGGCACTTAATTGGACTCAAATATCATGTACAAACTTATGGCTAACAGCAATTCCACAATTTAAGCTCAATTTATTATGTAAATCAATATATAATTTATAGTAAACAATAACGTTGAAAATCCAGAGTGTCTACAATTTGTCTGTGATCAATAACAGGGATGGAGTTAAAAAATCAGAGTGGTGCAAATAAGCCTAAATTACTATGCCACTACCTAATGAGAATAATGTCAGTGAAGAAGTCAACACTTTACTTTTTTTGTTACTAAATACAACTTGTCAGAAATTTGTAGACTGTAGTATTTCATCATCCACCAGATGATCTCTTAAGTATTATAACATTAGGAAAGTGCAGAGAACATGTGAATTTGGTGTAACCTATGGTCCAGAATATTTTGTTACCATCAGAAGTAGCAATTCTGACAGGGCCCTTGACCCAAAGGATTTGGGATGGTTCTTCCTACTTCTGGATATAGGTTCATAAGTTGTTGTCTCTATATTTTACTATAGGGCTTAATACTGTATGGTGACAGTATGATTTTTTGCTCTCCAATTAAGTAGAATCAAACTAGGGAAAGGATTCAGAATATCAACTCTTTATTAGACAACAGATGTTGAGGTTGGCTCAGCTGTCTGCCTTTTCCAAGTTATCTCACAACACTAAAAAGAGGCTGAACTAGCTTTAGGGCAACACAGAACAAGGCCCAGCTTTTCTGAGAGGATAGTTCTAGAAGCTTGCTATAAAACTTCCTTGTCTTATAGTGTTTGTTCTAGATAAGCTGCAAAACTGAATCCCTTAACCAAGTGGAATCAGTTGTCCTCCTGGGCCTGTATTCAGGCTAGCTAACCAGAAGTTGGTTACTAGTTGGTGGAGGTGATTGTTTCTCAATCAGAACTACTCTAATAAAATAGGCTCATAGCCTTTTATCTTAGAGTGTTTGGCCTGGTGGCCCAGTTCATGGTGGACTCTTCTAGACATAATAAAGATCATGGCCCATATGATGGCCCTCTTGTTCTAGGATAAATCAAAGTTTAGAATAGTAATCATTTTTAGCTTCATGTTTGGGGCGCTTGAGGAAGGGAACTAATTAATGAGCAATAATAACATGATCCATTCATAATTAAGTACAGAGATTTTTAATGTAGAATGTGATTTAATCATTGATCTATTGATCTTGCAGCCCACACACCTGCATATTAATGTTGAGACCATTTATAAGGACAATTAACTGCTGGCATGCATTAATTATTTGAATCATTTAATTAGTCCATATCTCTTAATTCCAGCACAACTTATTAACAACTTTACATAATTTCAATACAGTAGTTTTAGAAGGTATTGCAACAAGCAAAAATACTTCAAATTTAAACAAAAAACTCAGATGTAAACAAAATTAAAACTAATAAATTTATATTAATTTACAATAGATTTATTTATTTTTAATTTTTTTTACATCTGAGTTTTTTCATTTAAATCCAAAGTAATTTTTCTTATTGCCATAGCTTTTAAAACTACTGTAGGAAAATTTCATATTCCCACCATAAAATATATTTTTATTAAAAAAATAAAGAGCATTGTCTATTTTTATATTATTTAACATGTTTTATTTTATTATTTTTAAAAGTTATCCCACAAATCATTTTATTTTTTTGCATTGATTAACTTTAATTAAGAGTACTAGGGGAAAAAGAGTAGATTTAAAAAAAATTAACAGTGTCATTGTTGTCTTTGATATTTCTATATTTTTCCTAATTGACAAAGTGAATCTAGCATACTTTTGCTAATCAAAATCCATATAGTTGACAACTTTCACTTTATACTTATAAAACTTTTACTTTTACATTCAGTAGTTTTAAAAGCTGTGGTACCAAGAAAAATCATCTCAGACTTAAAAAAAATAGAACTGGACCTGAATCTATTGTTAATCAATAGAAATTTATTGGCTTGTTATTTTGTTTAAATCTAAGTTGATTTTGCTTAGTACCTTAGCTTTTAAAACTACTGTATTAAAATCATCTGAATTTTAACTATGATGCATTTTCCACAGTTTCCTTTTTTTTGGAATACTAAAATATAATTTATCTGTAATTTCATTATTTTGCATATTTATTTTATCTTTAAAACTTTTTAAAACCAATAATATAAGATGTGTGTTTTCACCAAGTCTTTTATTTTAATATACCTGATAAAAGCATTTTAAGTCTAAAATTTATTACTAATGTTTATTTATTTTTTTGGTTTTTAAATGTATTGCTTTATTCTGCTTTTTTTGCTTATTATTTTTAGGGCAAAATTGCCTCAAAGTAACAGAATAGAATCAAGTATACCTCAAAGCTCACTAAAGCCCAAAAGAAGAGTGCTCCATCTTAAAAGTAGTCTTTCCCTAAAAATACTCCCAGAAAGGAGCCCTCCTACAAGCCTCCCTGAGAAGAGGTCAGATCAATCTATTGGGGGTGAGAAATCAGATGGGTCTCTTACAGATCACAGCTTTTAAAACTTTGCATCAGATTAAGAGCCTACCAAGAAACAGACTCTAATAAGATGACCCCAAGGATAAGTCTCTCACACATGAGGAGCACCAGAGCAAGCCCCCTTCTTCACCCCTCTACCTAACTTCTCCCATTCTAGCTCATCTTTTTTAGATTTTAAGCAGCATCCTGATTACTTTCCTGGCTTCTGCCATGCTCCTGCTAGTCTTTGGGACCCTCTGTTGGCTCACAACATTTACTATGTTGATGGGAAGTTAAATACTTGCTTTTTTCCTAAGATATATAACTATCATGAGTTTTAATGATGGGCTGGCCATGGTAGCCAATAGATTTACATTCTCCTATAAAAATTCCATCCAGGGCTTTAAGAGCTGGCACTATATATGTGAGTATTTTTTGTGCTCAGTACAGCTCATACTAAGCACTGGGACAAGATAAAACAATCAAGGGTAGCTATACCTGCAACATGTTCAACACTATCATCTCCTACTTTCTTAAATGGTATCTGATGCAGATTAATCCCACCTCAAAGGAGCTTTCCCCTACCCAGCTGACTGTACTTTCCTGTAATTACCTCTCCCCCACCTTCTTGAAGAGGGTGCTAACTCACAATCAGTTAGTAAAGTTTATGAGCAATAGGTGCCAAGACCTTAAACTTATGTCAAAGAGCGCCACTGACATCATATAGCTGGTCCTCTTAGATGCCCTCAAGAAGATAGAGGATTGAGAGATGTTCCTGTTACATGAAAATGGGCAGAAAATGAAGGATAAGATTATAGTCTAGGCCACAAATCAAAACTAGAGCAGCTCACCACTGCTACCACTTAGATATGTGACAGTACTTTTTCAACCTGCCCCACCCTTTTCAAACAGTTTTGGGTCCTTCACAAGCAGTTTTCGCCATGGTCATTCCTCTTGTCTTCTTTCTCCTGCTTGGTGCCAAGACAGAGGTCTGCACCAGAGCTTTTAAAAATTTCCAAGATTCTTTAAGCCATCTTCTCATCAACAAGCTTACCCCCTATGCATGCCATCAGAGCAATTCCTTCCAAATCTGAGAAGGATGATGCTGCCCTTGCTGCTGTGCAGCTAGATCATGCACTTTCAGGGACCCACTGGAGAGGAAAGAGACTTCTAATCTTGTGAGTAAGCCCCCAAATTTAGTCCTGATACTACAGAACTAATGGGCACTGTCACCATGGCTAAGTGATCAAACTGTCCTAGGAAGGCAAATCTCCCTATCAAGAAGCTGAACCTTCCTAGGAGGTAATACTCTGCTAAGTATACAAGGAGGTAGAAGGAAGCATTATGAAACACCAAAGAGACATCAGCTTCAGGAGTAGTGAGAGAGGAGAGTCTGTAGTGGAACCTTTGTCCCCAGTGATCCATAGGATACTTGAACCAATGATGAGCCAAGGATTCTTCAGCATGAGCGTTGCTAGGAGAGAATTTTCCCCAGTAATTGGTGCAAGTAGGGCCTTTCAAGGCAAAGACCCACAAGGGAAGTAACAACATCAACCAGAATAAGACTACATCCCCTTTATGGTGTCAGAGAGGTATAGAGAATAAAGATACTTAAGGAGAAGAAGTAATGCTTAAAAAAGGGCATATTTTTTTGTTGCTAGAGCAAGTTAAAATAATAGGATAAACTATTTTAAATACCTTAAGTGTTCACTGAGAAACCTTTTTAAGGCTTAATGAAAGAGAGGGGACAATATAAAATGCCTTGTGAATTATAGGGAGGAAGCAGATATGATACAGAGTGCATAAGAGGTAGAAAAGCCAGGTTATTAGTTATTTACTGATGCAAGAGGAGCCAAAAACCATGGAGACCAGATTGAAAACTAAACCATAGTTTAATAGGACTAGGCTGTTTAATATCAGTGGGTATGTTAGTCTTTTCAACTTTAAAGCGGTAAGGAGTCAGCCAGAGCTGAAAATTCAGCCAATCAGATAAAAATTGTATAGCTCTGTAATTTCTGATCCAAATATGCTTTTCAAATCTGTTAAAAGTGCAGAATCAATTGAATCACTATAATTAAGTAAAGTAAAACTTGATGCTAAATTATTACTAAAGCTAAAAATGTCTTTAGGGTCCCTATTTCAATTACTGTCATTGGGAGTATACATCAAGGTATTCACAGTAATGTTATTGATTAATGCAGTATTGAAATAATATGATGATAATAATTCAAGGTTGCATTTTTCCTTGGGGACAGGGATATCATCCCTGACATGTGCGCTCCCTTAGGCCAAAGGCTATTATTGGGAACTTTAATATTGCTCAGTTCAGAGCTTTTAAGACTAACTTCAATGGAGTAATTTAGGACTGCTTCTTCTCAATTAGGCAGGTGCTCCTAAAAACCTTAATAATGAGAAGAAGATATTTGATAAGTACCTGATTGGTGGTAAAAAAGTACCACTTTGTCATAAATCAGCTTTCTGCCTTGTTTTTTTAAGCCTGAGCACACTGAGCTTGGCTTTGAGACCATCCAGGAGGATGCTTATGTGAAAAAGCACTTCATCATCTTCAAGGGCTACCTTTATTACTTTAAGTGCCAATGGGTAGGTAATAAGGAAACTGCCCAGAGAGGAAAAAGCAGGGCCACTGCCCCATGGAACTGTCAGGGTGCCTGCCTTAACAGCAAAATGAAGACTGCCTCTAGCCTTGAGGTGTGGCATAAGCATCTGAAGTCAAAGGAGGATGCCAACCCCAAATTCAACAAGTTCTTCCTGAATCTGTAGGAGGAGAAGTGAAGAACTGTCTCCAAGTTCTGCAACCTGGCCAACAGGGTGGCCCCTATGAAAAAAAAGAGAGCAGGTCTACCAGGAGGCTTTCCAGAAGGTGATTTAAAAGAAATATAAGATGGATGAGATAAAAAGACCTTGAGGATGTTGCAGCGGCCCCTGCAGGTGGCTTTGATTAGTTGAATAAACTTTGCTTTGCTTTGCCTGCATCTCTTTTACTATAAATTTTACATTTTTATTAACTAGATATCAAAATATTTTTAGGTATAAATGGTAAGTTTCAGATTCAGTTTCAAGAAAGTTGTATATGAAATATCTTATTCCTTGTTAATTTATCTATAAATAATTAAATAATTTCAATTGTGCTTATATGATAATAATAAAAAAATTTATGGCAGCTTTTTTTAGTGCTTAATATATTTTGAACACCTATACTTTTGTCTTGTTGGAATTTTAATTTTTATTGGAATAAAATATTTTTATATTTAATAGTGCTTTTTACAAATAAAATGAAAACTAATTGCTTATATCTCCTTATTCTTATTATTTATGACATTTTTTATTGCATTCTTGAGCTCTCAGTAGTCAATTTATGGTACAGTAGTTTTAAAAGCTATGGTGACAACCACAAAATACCTCAGATTTAAACAAAAATGATTTCAGATTCAGCAAAATCCAAGTTGCACAAGATTCAGGATTAAAATAATTTAAATATTTTTGGTTAACAAATGAACTTTCAAACAATAAACAAAATATCAGTAGCTTTTTATAAAAAATTATACTGTAAATTCAGAACCTGAACGTAAAAAAATACAGGATTGTCAAATCAATGGTCCAAATTTTGTATTGCTTTTGCAGGCAAATCATCTGAGTAAAAATTAAAATATTTAATAAAATCAACTATTTAATTTGAAATTTTTTGGTTTATTTAAATTGGCAAATTTTGAATCCCTTGAGCCAATAACTCAACTGAAAAAAGACAAAACACAGCAAACAAATACAGGATAAATAAATCAGAAATGCAGGATTCTAATGTACAATTTGAGATTTCCTGTGTTTCAAACAAATCATAGACATCATGTAGAACTTAACAAATCTGAAATTGTGGGATTGCCAAATACAAAACCCAAATTTGAAATCCAAAATGAGGTGAATTTGAAATAAATATAATTTATGGGAATAACAAAAAGGATGTCAAAGGATCTAGAGTGGATTTTTGCTAATTCTTTTAGGAATCAAAAGCATTCTCAAAATCACCCTATTCCATTTTAGGACAGCTAAAATTTAGATTGAAATATTCACTAACTTAAGATACTTAACAATAAAATTGACTAAAATGCACATTTCTATTTTTGAGTTTAATTTTTTAATAAAAATTTATTATGCCTTCTTTTAATAACAACCAAATAAATGAGCTGTTCCCTGGCCTTGACAAAATTATGCATGGCTACGCTGGTTCTTCCAATAATGAAGCCTTTGTCTATGGTCACTCCCAACCTGTAGGCCCCTATGCAAGCACTACCCAGGAGTGTGTTCTTTCTCCTGCGTCCTCAAGCATATCCCTGTTTGCCCATCATGCACAGGCAGCTGCCAACCCAGATCATGTATCAACACTAGCATCCAGAATTGTTCAAGTGAGCCACAGGGTTACCCAGGGAACTCATAATACCAAAACAGCCAATCAGATGGCACTGCCTGGTTCCCATGACAGAAACACCTCACCTCCAGCCAATCAGTCTGCAAGACTCAGAAGAAAGCTAACTACTCCAGAGATTGTTCTCAAAATGGTCAAAAAATGAGGGATGCTTATTTCCCTTGGGAAAATTGCAGCTGTGATAGGTTTTGCAAAGTCCACTGTGGCTGCAACCCAGAAAGTCTACAATAACTGTGGCCCCTCTCCCAAGAAGACCCCAACTAGTTCCTGCACTTCAACTGAAGGTGAAAAAGCCCACCCTCTCATGATGGTTATTATGGAGCATGACCCGCGGATGCCACTGGTCTAGGTCTGTCTCCAACTGGGACTCCAAAGCATTCTCACAAATAAGAGAACAGTGGATTTTTGGATGCACAGAGTTGTGGTTGCCGCCAGAATCTTATCCAATCAGGTTCTCAGTGGCCCCATTTTAGTGAATACTAACCTGTACAATTAACAATCATTGATTTTATAAAAGGAAGGGCAATGAGGGCCCATAATGACATCATTTTTTGTTGTATGCCAAGATTTTGGCAAGTATCCAAGACTTTGAGGGAAAGCACATCTAATCTGATGTATATAAGCGGTGCCTAATCCTGTATTGATTTGTTGGGGTTTTATTGGCAGTTTCTCCATTTTTTGTCAATCATTACTCAACAATATCAAACACTGCAGATGGGTATGCCTACCAGATGGAGATCAAGGACATGCTGGAGGAGTGGGTTATCCAACACACAGTGTACACAGTTGTACTAAGTGCGGAGATGGAGCAGTGGGGATGGGCAACCAAAAAAATTAGGGCTGCAGGGCATACCTGTTGATTCTACCCCACCAACCACGCTGACATGCATCTTGCAGATGTATGATCTACAATTTTGGTTTTGCTCTCAGGCGCTCAAAGCCTGCCACCTACAATGAACTGTGCTTCCAAATTGAGAAGGGGTATGAGCTTTTTCCTTCTGTATTTGTCCAGGACTTATCAGATCTCATCATCTTTTATGCAAGTGATAGTGATAAGTCCAGAAAGGACTCCCACCTTCCCCCACACTCATTCATTTTTTTGTCAATCTTTCATGTGACAGAAGAAGAATATGTACAATTGAAGCAATAAGCTTTTTCTGCCTTTTCCCAGTCAACAAACCCTGCCTCCCCACCCCCCATCAAGATCAAGCCACCCGCCTTCCAACCCTGACTCCCAAACCATCACCCATTTCCTACCCACTATCTCTGATGTTGTCCCTTTCACATGCACAGATGATGTTAATGTACATTCTTCCCATTCCCTCCCCTTCTCTCCTTTGATGAGTAAAATAAAACTTTTCTTTGTGAAAACTTATTAAAGATGATATTAAATCTTCCAATTCATAATTAATAATATATTCTTTTTATTATTGGCATTCCCCATAATTAATAATAGTTGTATATTTGATATGGTAACATATAATTATTTGCATGAATATTTTTCATTATCAATAATAAATTAAGCACCACAAATGGAAATGTTATATTAGAATATTGCAGGTATGCATTAAACCCTGATATTTAAATATTAAATGTATAACCAATGCATTCTGTAAAATAAAATACATTGTAAAATTGGTCTTTTTTGTTGTAATTTATATAAATGGACTGTATTTATATTAGAGAGCCATTAACACTTAGTACAAATATTGATACATAGTGCATTTTTCAGCCTGTATATTTACTTATTGGTAATAATTTTTTAAACTTTTTAGTTGGATTTTGCAAGTTAATAATAATGTATTGGGTTAATAAATTAATATTTATTATCATTAATTGGCTGATTTTCTTTGCTGTGGCAATTGTGCATTTTCTGATATTTACACACTAGTATCCAATTGATTGGTTTCACATCCAATTGCACAGGCAATAGGAAATCAAGTTGCCACCCTGAGACCGGATGTAGTCAGGGCAGCAACCACTTTTCCTATTGCTTTGCAATTGGATGTGAAATCAACCAATTGGATACTAGTGTGTAAATATCAGAAAATGCACAATTGCCACAGCAAAGAAAATCAGCCAAATAATGGTAATAAACATCAATCTATTAACATTACATTATTATTACCTTGCAAAATCCAATTGAAAAGGTGACAGAATTATTACCAATAGGTAAATATACAGGCTGAAAAATGCACTATGTATCAATATTTGTACTAAGTGTTAATGGCTCTTTAATATAAACACAGTCCATTTATATAAATTACAATGAAAAAGGCCTTGTTTACAGTGTATTTTGATATACAGAATACATTGAGTTATGCATTTAATATCTAAATATCAGGATTTAATGTATACCGGCAATACTCTAATATAGTAATTACATTTGTGGCGCCTTTTTTATTATTAATAACAAACAATATTGTTGTGTTAAGGTAGTACTATAAAAATCAGTTTCAATGTAATTCAAACAAAATCTCAAATATCTACAGCCTTATCAACAAATTAGAGTCAGCTCTCCAAAAGGTTATTGAGCTTGAATACAACATTAGGGAGATTGTGGTAAATCAACTGGGAAATGAGGGAAGGGCCTTGGTCCAGCAAAAGGAAACCACAAAAAATATCCTGGGAACAATAGTCAATGAAAAACACAAGGAAAAAATTATAGATCTTCAAAAGGAAATACTCAAGTGGTTAGATTTCAAAAGCAAAAGTTACAACTCGTGGTAATTTGCAAAAATCCAATAGAAAGAATACTCAAATAATCAAACTAATTGAAGGAAATGAAATTTCAAAGGAAATCAACACAAATAAAGAGGAAACCAACCAAATGGAAACAGATAAAACAAAGCTCAGTCAAGAAGCAAGAGCACTTCAAGAAATACAGAAATTTTATCAAATGAAAACCAAGAAGAAACACAAGTTGCAAGAAATATAAGAAAAATTAAGCCTATAAAAATTAATGAAGAGCAGCCAACGCTCATGAAGTTTGCTGAAGGGGCGCCTGTGGCTGAGGAGGCTGCAGGGGAAACAATCAGTAAGGTTTTTTATGTTTTACTTATATTTATTTTAGTCATCACCAGGAATGAGGATAAGGTTGCGGAAGTGGCGGCTTTTATGTCAAGTTTGGTTCTACGGGGGTTACCAATCACTGGTAGCCCCTGTAAAGCAAATAAAAAAATGAAAAAAATGAAATAATTCAAATGAATATGAATAATTTTGCAAATGTAGAAGCAAAAGCCAGGGAATATTTACCACCCGCAGGGTGCTTGCTGTGGATTAGGGAAGCATACAAAATAGGAGCAAATATCAACTTCAAAGAGATGACTGAAATTTGTGGTGATATAAAAATAAACTTCAATGAATATATTTATGAAAGTATTCAATAATTTCCCTTTGCAAACATAAATGAATATAAAAATCTAATAAAAACTGACTTTCAAATAGGAACTGAATATCTTAAAACTCAAATTTTCAACAAAGTGTTCAAAGCATTATCAAATAAAGTCAGGACGCAGTCCTTGTGAATACGTTTAAAGCTTTATTTATTTTGTTTGCCAAGGCATGGGGGCAGATACAAGTCAGGCGCCCTCTGAAACCATATTCAAATTCAGCAATATGTCCTACATCAACAGATTAACTCAATTACATAAAAAATTATGCATATTTTCTGAAAAATATACCTCTCAAAGGATTCATGTTGCAATATACCTAGGAATCCTACTACATTGCATATTAAAAACTAACGTCAAAAAGTTGGAGGATGTACCAATACAAGTCAATATATGCCAATTAGCACTAGAATGCCAGAAGACACTGTGGGGGTATAGGACAGTTGAGCATGTCCTGTATGACTCCTTTTCAATGGCATTGTTGTATGGGTACTACATGCCTCCCAAAAAGAATCTGCTGATCAATTTGCTTTTGCAACTGCCTTTTATAAGATGCTCAGCAACCACCAGAGTGCTGAGCGCCACCCCTCTTGCAATTGCATCCAGGGTTGTCCACCACGTACAGAAGAGTATGTGGATCCAATTAGATGCTCTAGCTGAAATTTTGATTTTGGGGTATAATTCCCCAGAATAATTGCATTCCCTTTGCAGTTTGCATCTCCCTAATAAATTATCTTCCCTTGCAAATTAACTTTTATCTTTTTTAATTTTTAATTTTAAATATTAAAATTTAAATTATAATAGTAATATATCTAAATATATTATAAGACAGTAGTTATAGCAAGCAAACTTGTGAAATAATAAAATATGGTTTAAAATGTGTTTATTTACTAGCCTGTTGAGTACAGGTTCATTTATTTCATAGTTAAACAACAAGAACTGAATTTATCTGCATCAAGGGGCCCGCTCCACTTATATTCTAACCAAGTGATTGTTTAGAACTCAAATTATCTTTCCCTTGTACTGTAGATTCAGAACCCAAAGGTAAAAATATGGGATTGTCAAATTGTTTTTGTGTGAACTCACCAACTTACTGGAATACTTTATATCCTTTTATATATAAAAGTAAGATTTTCTGGGATGAAAATTACTCCATTAAGTTGGTGAGTTCATGCAAAAACAATTTGAAACCCCTGCATTTTTACCTTTAGGTTCTGAATTTACAGTAATATGATTTAATAAATATATTTGACATGCTTGACCCGCGTCATAAGTACTAATTAGTAAGAGATACATGAAAAGCATTGGTTTTTGTGTTGTGTGGCTATAGTGGCACTGAAATAATAAGGATCATATGATGACTTGTAAGGTCCAATTTGTGGCTCAAAAAAGCCAATGTACTAAAAAAGGATTCACAATTATTTAAATAAAATTAAACTATTTCTATCTTTTTTAATTTATTTATTTGTTAGCTCAACAGTCAATACAATATTCAGTGCATTATAATAAAAATACGTGTCTGTATATCTAGTATAATTAATTTTACTTACCTTTTGTATGTATTCTTATCTGTCTATAATACAATTCAACATCACGTCATTATGTATAAATAATAATTTTTGAGCCCTAATAAAAACAAATAAAATATAGAGCACCCATTTATCTGATTGGTTGGAAGCAAGGGTTTGGGAAGGAAGGATTCTGAGTGCTTGTAAAAAGCCGCCACCACATTGGGTGGCATTGCAAATTGGCTGATCTCAAGAATGTTGAAGAGATCCTCAGTGTCCTGAGGGAGGCCTTTCTTCACCTTATTCTTGATCTAACCAAACACCTTCTTGATTGGATTCAGAAATGGAAAATATAAGGGGAGGAAGAGGAGTCTTATTGGGCAGTCAGCAAGGCAGTGGCAGGCAGAATGGCTATTTTTATTGATGGGTGGGAACTCAGACACAACCAGATCCACTTTGTGGAGCCCAACATTATTCAACACAACAATGTTGGTTGTACTGCGGTAATTGATCTGGAGATACTCCTTGACAGTTCAGAGAAAATTGAGAAAAGTCCCACTATTGTGGGAACCCTTGATCATTTGGTATTGGTCCAACCCGCAAGGACCCAGAAGCACAGCCATGGAATATGTCTGGAAACAGACAGCTGCACAATGTGCTAAACCATCCTTGTACCCCTTCTTGACCCACCCATGCCTAGACCTGAGTGAGGAGGAAAACAACAATTCATCAATGTAGAAGAACTGGACATTCCCAGTCTCCTTTAGGGCCAGATAAGTCTCAGCATAAATGTTTCAATATTCAATGGTTTTTTCACTGTTTCAATTGTACAGAGAAATCCCAAGTACTTCCCAAGAGAAGCCAAGATTGACCATGGTTTTATAAACAAGTGTTTTAGAAACAGAAAGCCTGAACTCCGTGGTCAGCATTTTTTGAACAGCAAGAGTGTCCAGGTGGCAATTCTTGGCTACCCACTGCTTGATTGCATTGATGTGCACGGGTTGAAGTAGGTTTGGCTGCTGTTTAGCCTTGACAGATTTGGCAATTTTCCCAGTGTTGCTGTGCTTTTTGTTGATATTGCCAATATATCTGGCTATGACACCAAATTGAGACACAACATCCCAAACTGCCATTCCCCTGTTCAAGCAGTTGAGGAGAGCTTCACACTCATTATCTTTCAACCAATACCAGTCCTTGGAAGGTACCGCGGCATCCTGGTAGGCAGGCTCAACACAGGGGATGGGGACCTTTGTGTAGAAGGTGGGATCACTTTTACTTGCAGTAGCGCGGTCAATGGTGGAATAGATAACAGGCACAGATGGTTCCTCAGTTGTGACTAATGGCTGATAGGAGGTGTCAAAAATGCGGGGGCAGGAAGTGACAACTCTTGAATCCAGAGCGCAGGGCCGGGTGACTACTGGGTACACAATGGAGGTGTAAGTAACCTCAGTGTTTCTGGTGACCCTGATGTAGGATACTTTGGTAGCAGGCCGTAAGAGTGGCTTCTGCCTGGGATTCAAGCTGGTTGTTCTGGCTTGGGATGTGGGAGGTGGTTGACTGGTGATGACACCTTGGGAGGCATGTGTGTTAGCATGACTCCCCTTGAGTTGGGTTCTGGGTATATTCTTGGACCCTCTGAGACGCCCTCGTGGACAGACTGCCCTGCAGACTGGTGCAGGAGCTGGTTGGGAATGCAATTGATGGTCCATAAAAATAAAATAAAAAATATATTTTAGATTAAATATGTATTTATTTGGATTTTGGTTTAGTAGTGAGTAGTTATTTTCTCCTGATTTAGCCTTGAATAGCAACTGAAATTATATATCTGTGATTTGGAGTGTATAATGTTGTATTCTTTCCAGATTTGGATAATTTTAAAGCTTGATCAATCTTTATGTCTAAACATAGTTATTAAGATTGAATTTTTAGTTTTATTTTAGTCATGGTGGAGCTTCTTGATTTGGGTTGATGTTTCCTAGTGTGCTGACTGTACATCTAATTTGGACTCCAGTTCCTGCAATTAATATTTGAGTTTACTAGTGGCATTTAAAAGTGATTTAAATTTGATTCATGGATTTGACAATCCCAAAATTTCAAAAAACATAGTAAACATAATGAAAATTGTTGATGGATTTGAACAATTCAAAACTGATTTCAGTTAATTCATTTTGTCCATTGGAAATATGCAGTTTGACTTGAAATTTGCAAAGTGTCTATGAGTTCCCACATTTTAAAAAATTCAAATAAAAATACAAATAATTAAATTTAATTAAAAAAGGCTATCCTGCAAAAGTGATTCAAAATTTGGACCAAGGATTTGGCAATCCCGCATTTTTACGTTCAGGTTCTGAATTTATAGTATCCTAAGGATAGAAAGCTTGAGCATCTCCAAGCTATCTCTGTTGTTCTTTTAACTAATTTATGAGCCTTTTTTCAATAAACTCTTCAAGTTTTTATACTATTTCTCTTTCAGTTTTATCATTCTCTTAATTTTATTAAGTATTTGGAACAAATATCTGCTTATTTTAAAGTATAGATCACAGTTATAATAGAGGAAAATGGTCATTTTTGTGTATATTTTGACTTCTGGGCTTTATGCAGCCTTGTTACTTCTAATTAACCCCATTTTTTATTGCAGATTTGAAATCCTGAGACTTTTTAAGCCTTTGATTTTTTAGTTTTCTATTTTTTGAGAATTTTTTGGGTATTTTTGGAGTTCAAAAAATCTAAATTTTTAAAACCGGTTTTCTTAGTTGTGATGCCGTAAATTGAAATAGTGTGTTTACTAAAAAAAATTGAGATAGCTGAAATTCAAGTTAGCTTTTTTTGAGATAACGTAATTTAGATGCTGTTTTCAAAATGGCGTGTCCTACCATTATTTTGGTGCCACTACAGCCACACAACACAAAAACTAATGATTTTCATGTATATCAAACTAATTAGTTGTATGACGGGGGTTAAGCATAGAAAATCTATTTATCAAATCATATCACAAGGAAAAGTAATTTGGGTTCTAAACAATCACTTGTTTAAAACATAAGTGGAGTAGACGGCTCAATGCAGATAAATAGAGCTTGTGTTGTTTAACTGCATAATATATCAACCTGTACTTGACAGGCAACTAAATAAACAAACTTTTTAAACCACATTTTATTATTTCACAGGTTCACTTACTATAACTACTGTATTATAATATATTTACATATCTTATTATTAAAATTTAAATTATAAAATTAAAATTAAAAATTAAAGCAAAATTAAAAAATAAATTGAAAGGGAAGATAATTTATTAAGGGGATGCTAATTGCAAAGGGGAATGTGATCATTCTGGGGTATTATACCCCAAAATTGAAATTTCTGCTATTGTGTCCAATTGAGACCATGTACTCTTTTGTAAATGGTGGACAACTCTGGATGCAATTGCAAGAGGGGTGGCGCTCAGCACTCTGGTGGTTGCTGAGCATCTTATAAAAGGTAGTTGCAAAAGCAAATTGATTAGGAGTTGGTTCTTGGGAAGTATTGTGTATCTGTACAACAAAGCTAACATAAAGCAGTTGTTGAGCAACTTGTGTTATTGCTGGTATGTTCAAAGCTACAGATAGATGTTAGCCTTGCCAATGTACTCTACCTAATCCTATGCAAGAGCACTACACACTACAATAGAATAGAACTTTGAAGATAATTACGTTTATTGAAGCTGGAGTACAATCTAATCAGCGGCTGCAATCTATCCAGATGTAACTAAGAACTTGTTGTTATCCTTTCAGGCGTCTGTATTAATATATACTACAACAACCCTTGTTCTTGTCCTTTCAGACAGTTCTCAGTGGCTACCTTTGCAATAGGTCCATCTTTGCTAGCTGCGCCTATCCTGATTGGCTGTCCTTGGCACATGTGTTACTACTGGCCTTTGCAGGTGTACGTGGCACTTCAGCTACAGCCTACACTCTTCTTGAGCTAGCCTACTGTCATTTATTGATTGGCTGTATCTTAAACGCCTATTATTGCGCTGGGAAACTACGCTGTATTTAGTTGACGCTTATAAATGGTCCTTAATCTGTCTTCCAACATTGGAAGGTAGAATTTTGGTATTCCATTTGTAGGGCTTAATCAGTTATCCTTTTCTGGCTGATGAGCCTTCTGCTTAATAATGCAACGGGTTGAATTAGGGATTATACGCTATATAATAGTAGACTCAATCCAGTATTAACCCGTGAATTATCCGCCATGTAATGCTGACCCAAACCAATAAGAAACCTGATTATATGCTGTGTATCTATGACCCAAACTTGGTATTTCCTGATATTTTGCATATCACTTGTTTGATATGAGCATAAAAACCCATCAGGCAGTGTGGGGCTGGGTTGATAAAACGTTCAGTAGGGTGGATTGAGAGGTGAGTGATAGGTGATCTTTAGGTTATACAGTGTAGAATCAATGATAATCATTATGTTGGCTAACGTTTATACGGCATATAATTGTTACATCAATTATAATAAAGCGAGTAATATACATTGTACAATCAGTACACATTGGAATGATGATCAGTGATAATATGGTGTATAATTGCAACATCTATTATAATAGACTAACAATTACACGGCATGTAACTGCCATATCTATTATAATAACTAACAATAATACAGTGTATAATTACTACACTTGATTAAATGATACCCAAGTGATAATACAGTGTGTAACTGATTAAGATCTGCGTGCAATGATTAGCCTGATCATTTGTGGTTAATCAGCCTAATCTCACAGCAGTTGTATAGGACATGCTCTACAGTTTGGTAGCCCCACAGTGTCTTCATTTTGTCTAGTACCAGCTGGCAGACGCCCATTTGAAGGGGAACATCCTCAAGCTTTTTCACATTGGCTTTCATGATGCAGTGACTGATTACCCCAAGGTAAACACCAAGGTGCAGTTGTTGTCAAGTATATCTTTCTGCAAATAAGAAGAATTTCTTGTATATAATGACTAATCTATTCATATAGGATGTATTTAAAAATTTGAGTAAAGGCAAGTCAGGCATTTTGGAGTGATTAGCCACCCATGCCTCTGCAAAAGATATGAATAAAGTTTTCATCTTATTGACTAAGAATATTTTGCCTATTTGATTTGATATTGCTTTTATTAAGTTACTGAAGATTGCTGCCTTAATTTTTCTTGCAGAACTTGAAATTGATTTTTTTAGGTTTTTTTCATATGAGTTCATAGTTAAAAATTGACATAGTTCAAGACATTCAAAGATATATTTGTTGAAATTCAAGTTGACATTTATTTTTGATTTTCATTATTTCATTGAAATTGATACTTGCGCCTACTTCATAGGCTTCTCTGACCCAAGTTGAACTTCCTTCTGGAACTTTGAATTCCCTATTCATTGCTTCTTTTTTTGCATATCAATTGATGTTATTTTGAATTATTTCATTTATTTCAATTTTTTATTTGAATTACAGGGGCTATCAGTGATTGGTAACCCCCATAAAACCAACTTGGCGTGAACGCCGCCACTTCAGTGACCTTGTCCCCATTCCTTGTTATAACTAAAGTAAATATAAGTACAACATAAAAACCTTACTGATTGTTTTCCCTGCAGCCCCTCAGCCACAGGCACCCCTTCAGAAAACTTCATGAGTGTTGGCTACTCTTGATTTGATTTACTGTGTCTTATCTTTCTAATTTTCTTGCAACTTGTGTTTCTTCTTGGTTTTCATTTGATAAAATTTCTGTATTTCTTGAAGTGCTCCTGCTTCATGACTGAGCTTTGTTTTTGTCTGTTTCCATTTGGTTGGTTTCCTCTTTATTTGTATTGATTTCCTTTGAAATTCCAATTCCTTTAATCAGCTTGATTTTCTTATTTTTTTGGCCTCTTGCCAGAACTCCCACAAATTGTAGGCTGCATCATTGAACTTCAGACTTGATTGAATTGTTCCCTGTAGATTAAGTAAAAATTCTTTGTTTTTTCATCTATAATATTTCTCAATTTATTCAGAGCATCTTCTTTTGACTGGATTAGTGGCTGGTCCCTATTGCCCAGATTTTCTGTTACTAGCTCCCTAATATTTTTTTCTATTTCAACAACAATTTGAAAATGTGATTAAATTCATTTATCAAGTTGTAGATATTTGACATGTTGGTCAAATTGCATAAAAAACAGGTTTTTATAGTACTACCATCAACACATGCATATTTTTCATTATCAATAATAAAAAAGAGCCACAAATGTAAATGTTATATTAAAATATTGCAGGTATGCATTAAATCCTGATATTTAGATATTAAATGCATAACTCAATGCATTCTGTATAGTAAAATACACTGTAAATGAGGCCTTTTTCATTATAATTTATATAAATGGACTATGTTTATATTAGGGTGCCATTAACGCTTAGTACAAATAATGATACATATTGCATTTTACAGCCTGCATGTTTACCTATTGATAATAATTTTGTAAACTTTATAGTCAAATTTTTGCTTAATAATAATATAATGTATCAATAAATTACTGTTTATGACCATTATTGGCTGATTTTCTTTGCTGTGGAAATTATGCATTTTATGATATTTATGCACTGGTGTCTGATTTGTTGGTTTCACATCCAATTGCACAGACAATAGGAAATCAAATTGCCACCCCAAGACTGGATGTGGTTGGGGTGGAAACTTGATTTCCTATTGCCTGTGCAATTGGATGTGAAACCAATCAATTGGATACTAGTGTGTAAATATCAGAAAATGCACAATTGCCACAGCAAAGAAAATCAGCCAATTAATGATAATAAATATTAATTTATTAACCCAATACATTATTATTAACTTGCAAAATCCAACTAAAAAGTTTAAAAAATTATTACCAATAAGTAAATATACAGGCTGAAAAATGCACTATGTATCAATATTTGTACTAAGTGTTAATGGCTCTCTAATATAAATACAGTCCATTTATATAAATTACAACAAAAAAGACCAATTTTACAATGTATTTTATTTTACAGAATGCATTGGTTATACATTTAATATTTAAATATCAGGGTTTAATGCATACCTGCAATATTCTAATATAACATTTCCATTTGTGGTGCTTAATTTATTATTGATAATGAAAAATATTCATGCAAATAATTATATGTTACCATATCAAATATACAACTATTATTAATTATGGGGAATGCCAATAATAAAAAGAATATATTATTAATTATGAATTGGAAGATTTAATATCATCTTTAATAAGTTTTCACAAAGAAAAGTTTTATTTTACTCATCAAAGGAGAGAAGGGGAGGGAATGGGAAGAATGTACATTAACATCATCTGTGCATGTGAAAGGGACAACATCAGAGATAGTGGGTAGGAAATGGGTGATGGTTTGGGAGTCAGGGTTGGAAGGCGGGTGGCTTGATCTTGATGGGGGGTGGGGAGGCAGGGTTTGTTGACTGGGAAAAGGCAGAAAAAGCTTATTGCTTCAATTGTACATATTCTTCTTCTGTCACATGAAAGATTGACAAAAAAATGAATGAGTGTGGGGGAAGGTGGGAGTCCTTTCTGGACTTATCACTATCACTTGCATAAAAGATGATGAGATCTGATAAGTCCTGGACAAATACAGAAGGAAAAAGCTCATACCCCTTCTCAATTTGGAAGCACAGTTCATTGTAGGTGGCAGGCTTTGAGCGCCTGAGAGCAAAACCAAAATTGTAGATCATACATCTGCAAGATGCATGTCAGCGTGGTTGGTGGGGTAGAATCAACAGGTATGCCCTGCAGCCCTAATTTTTTTGGTTGCCCATCCCCACTGCTCCATCTCCGCACTTAGTACAACTGTGTACACTGTGTGTTGGATAACCCACTCCTCCAGCATGTCCTTGATCTCCATCTGGTAGGCATACCCATCTGCAGTGTTTGATATTGTTGAGTAATGATTGACAAAAAATGGAGAAACTGCCAATAAAACCCCAACAAATCAATACAGGATTAGGCACCGCTTATATACATCAGATTAGATGTGCTTTCCCTCAAAGTCTTGGATACTTGCCAAAATCTTGGCATACAACAAAAAATGATGTCATTATGGGCCCTCATTGCCCTTCCTTTTATAAAATCAATGATTGTTAATTGTACAGGTTAGTATTCACTAAAATGGGGCCACTGAGAACCTGATTGGATAAGATTCTGGCGGCAACCACAACTCTGTGCATCCAAAAATCCACTGTTCTCTTATTTGTGAGAATGCTTTGGAGTCCCAGTTGGAGACAGACCTAGACCAGTGGCATCCGCGGGTCATGCTCCATAATAACCATCATGAGAGGGTGGGCTTTTTCACCTTCAGTTGAAGTGCAGGAACTAGTTGGGGTCTTCTTGGGAGAGGGGCCACAGTTATTGTAGACTTTCTGGGTTGCAGCCACAGTGGACTTTGCAAAACCTATCACAGCTGCAATTTTCCCAAGGGAAATAAGCATCCCTCATTTTTTGACCATTTTGAGAACAATCTCTGGAGTAGTTAGCTTTCTTCTGAGTCTTGCAGACTGATTGGCTGGAGGTGAGGTGTTTCTGTCATGGGAACCAGGCAGTGCCATCTGATTGGCTGTTTTGGTATTATGAGTTCCCTGGGTAACCCTGTGGCTCACTTGAACAATTCTGGATGCTAGTGTTGATACATGATCTGGGTTGGCAGCTGCCTGTGCATGATGGGCAAACAGGGATATGCTTGAGGACGCAGGAGAAAGAACACACTCCTGGGTAGTGCTTGCATAGGGGCCTACAGGTTGGGAGTGACCATAGACAAAGGCTTCATTATTGGAAGAACCAGCGTAGCCATGCATAATTTTGTCAAGGCCAGGGAACAGCTCATTTATTTGGTTGTTATTAAAAGAAGGCATAATAAATTTTTATTAAAAAATTAAACTCAAAAATAGAAATGTGCATTTTAGTCAATTTTATTGTTAAGTATCTTAAGTTAGTGAATATTTCAATCTAAATTTTAGCTGTCCTAAAATGGAATAGGGTGATTTTGAGAATGCTTTTGATTCCTAAAAGAATTAGCAAAAATCCACTCTAGATCCTTTGACATCCTTTTTGTTATTCCCATAAATTATATTTATTTCAAATTCACCTCATTTTGGATTTCAAATTTGGGTTTTGTATTTGGCAATCCCACAATTTCAGATTTGTTAAGTTCTACATGATGTCTATGATTTGTTTGAAACACAGGAAATCTCAAATTGTACATTAGAATCCTGCATTTCTGATTTATTTATCCTGTATTTGTTTGCTGTGTTTTGTCTTTTTTCAGTTGAGTTATTGGCTCAAGGGATTCAAAATTTGCCAATTTAAATAAACCAAAAAATTTCAAATTAAATAGTTGATTTTATTAAATATTTTAATTTTTACTCAGATGATTTGCCTGCAAAAGCAATACAAAATTTGGACCATTGATTTGACAATCCTGTATTTTTTTACGTTCAGGTTCTGAATTTACAGTAGTAGCAAGAACAACCTTGCTGATCTCTGTGTACTTTTTAAATGCCTTAGTCTGCTTGGGGGGTTGTCCTTAGTCTTCATACCAGTCTTAAAGAGGTGGGAAGAGATGGCCTGCTGTGTTTTTAGATGCACCATTATCTTATTGAATTTGGGCTTCTGAACCCTGACCTTTGTAGCAAACTGGCTATGCCACCCTTCAAGGGAAGAGGTGGTCTTGATAAGAATATCTTTGACCTGCTTATAGCAGTTCCACTGGATTAGTCACCACCTTTTCTAATACAGCGTGCTCCCTGAACAATATCAACCCATTGAGTTTCATAATACTCCATGAATGGAGCAAAGGCTGCCTGGTTAGCAAGGATATAAGGATGGCAGAAGAGGGCGTTGTAGAAAACGTTTTTCTCCTCCTTTCTGACCAGAGCAAGGGCAGAAAAGCAATTGAATAAATTCTTGGCCTCTTTTGAGCCTTCTCTGTTAACAAGCTCATGCAGATCTGAGCATTTTAGAGGCAGCAGCAGAGTTCCTGCCAGAAGTGGAAGTAGCATCCCTACAGGGAGCTCTTGAAGACTCTAATGAAGGCATTTGCCTGAGCCTGTTAAAAATCCACTACCAGATATTTATGGTAGGGAAGGCATTCTGGCTGCTTCCTGGTTGGGGTGGATTTTTCTTCTTGGAACTGGGCCTTCTTCTTGCGCCCTCTAGTCTTCTTTGGCTTCTCTTTGATGGTTGGGAGGATCTCATCCAACTTGGCCATTAAAATTGAAATAGCACAGACATATGTTTCTTGCTTTTTGGGAGGAGAAAGAAGACCAGGGAAAGAACTAAATTTCTCATCTGCCCATGGATGTTCTAAAGCTGGCTAAATAGCTTTGGGCAGGTGGAGAAAGTTCAATATTCAAGCCAGGTTTTGCAGTTGAGAAGGTTGCAAAGATTCTGGGATGTAGCAAAGCAAATAATTTGCTCATGTGCATGCTGGTCATCATTGTGGGGGAGGACTATCTCTTTACAACGTGGAAGTTTCTGGTTCCTTGGTTAGGATAAACAGGTCAATTGACGTAGCACTGACGGCTTCAGTGCTCTGAGCATACCTTGATCAGTGAGGTATCTCTGCAATTTAGTGGCGCCACCAACAGTAGCAAGTTGGGTGTTGTTTAAATTAAGAGGGTAAGATTGATAACCTCAGTGGCAGTTTGGTCTTTGGTGGTTGGGATCAACTGGCAAAGAAACCAGCGGATCAGTTGATACAAGGGGTCAAAGGGCTTGGTGCAGACATGGCCAGTAGTCAGGGCCTTGAATATAGTGAGCCTTTATGTAATGAGCCTAGCAGGGCACCCAACATTATCACATTTTTAGTGATGTTGGTGGATTGGTTTCTATATTGTTACAGCTGAAGCTTTAGCCCTTGTAAACAAAGCCTGCACCCCCTTTCTGAGTCATTATGGGTGCTGGCTTTGTATGTGGTGGGCACAGCAAAGGTGCCATTTCAATTGCATATATTGTGGATGGTGTTACAATCCCAGAGCTCAATTTCTCATCTTCAGGAGCACCAGGCTCAGGCTCCTGATCCTCTTAAGGCTCTGAAGTGGGATCAAAGTGTTAATTGAACTCAAGCAGCTTCTCTTGGGGGGTCTGAAGGCGAGTAAACAAAAGGAGAGTGAGGAGGGGTAGGACATTTCCCTCTGATTCCTGTGATGGAGTTGGAGTCTTGGGGGGAGCTTTGGCTTAGAAGGCTGCTTCTTTTGGGTAGTCTTGACCTTTTTGGCCTTGGGAGGAGTGACCTTGGTCTTGGAGGCCTTGGTGGTAATGGAAGCAGCTTTATTGATTGACTTGGGAGGCATCTAAAAGTGAATTAGTATCAAAATATGAGATATATTTGGGGGTTGTTTTTAAAAGAGAAAAAAATAATGTTTTTTTTAAAAATAGTCAATTTTTTTACATATTCTTGTGCAGAAATTCTTAAACTGTATAATATCAAAATTCTAAAGTTTTTACATGGTAAAAATAATTTTTATTAGTAGCGCAAGTAGGCAAAACTTTGAGTTTTGACTGAAACCTTGAAGTCAAAATGGTTTTTTCAAAGTGACATAATCAAGGTGCCGTAGCTCAAAAACATAGTGTTTTTGACCATTTTTTATATTAAATTGACAAATTTCCAGTGGAGCTACTTCAACCAGGCCAAAGAGTAAAACTTGAATCTCACAAAAATTAACTTATACAACTGGGGTTAAAAGTATCCAGTTGTTTAGAGGAGATAAAAAATATATATCTGCAAATTTTCATATGCTTTCTTACATTTTTATTGTAATGATTTTAACGTCAATTTGTACTTTTGAAAAGTGGAAAGCAAGTATTGCAGTGGGGTAATTGATATAGCGTAGCCTGGCGTCATATATAATTTCCACTTATTTTCCCCTATTCATTGTGAGCATAAAATCAATTAGGTGATATGAAACCCAGTGGAATTTGAAGTGACATAAATTGAAATGGCTTTATCATCTTTTCCATATTAAAATTACTATTTAAATTTTTACTAAGAGATCTCTTATCATCATATCCATGTATAATAAGCTATAAATTACATATAGCAAACTGTTTTTTTACCATCAATGATAATCACTAGTAGGACTATCATAAAGTTTTTTTGGTTGTTCTTAGTATAAGTTACTTGGATTAATACTATAAGAACATCTTCTGGCACTATAAAACAGGCCTTTTTAGTTTGGGATAAGTTATTTTAGTTAAAGATAAATAGTGTGATTAAAAATGGGTAGGACACACCATTTCAAAAACAGCACTTCAATTTATGCCATCTCAAATTTAATTTGAGATGGCACTTTTGGGTTAGTGATTTTAAATCATAAAAAAATAAAATGAACAATAAAAAGGTTAAAATTTACATATACTCTTATAACACAGCATTCTGAATTTACGCCATCTTGATTCTGTCACTTCAAGTCAGATTAATGAAATCTTATTTTGCTAACTTTATTTATATATGAAATTACTTAGTGTGGAGCGTGTCTACGCCATCTTGACTTTACCTCATTTGAATCACACTATTTATCTTTACTAAAATAAGCTTATTCCCAAACTAAAATAAAGCTTGTTTTATAGTGCCAGAAGATGTTCCTATAGTATTAATCCAAGACACTTATACTAAGAACAACCTGAAATAATGCCACTTTGATAGTCCTTCTAGTGATTATCATTGCTGGGTAAAAAACCAGTTTTTCTATATTTAATTTATAACTTTATTATAAATGAATACATTGATAAGGAATATATTAATAAAAAAATATATTAATAGTAATTTTAATATGGAAGGGGGTGATCACGCCATTTCAACTTACATCACTCTAAATTTTAACTGGGTTCAATATCACCCAATTGATTTGATGCTCAGAATGAATAGGGGAAAATAAGGGGAAACTGCATATGACGCCAAGCTATGCTATATTGATTCCCCCACTGTGATTCTTGCTTTCCACTTTTCAAAAGTACAACTTGATGTTAAAAATCATTATAATAAAAATGTAAGAAAGCAAATGAAAATTTACAGATATATATTTTTGATCTCCTCTTAACAACTGAGTACTTTTAACCCCAGTTGTATAAGTTAGTTTTTGTGAAAACAAGTTTTACTCTTTGGCCTGGTTGAGGTAGCTCCACAGGAAATTTGTTAATTTAATATAATGATCAAAAACACTATGTTTTTGAGCTACGGCACCTTGATTACGTCACTTTGAAAAACCAATTTTGACTTCAAGGTTTCAGTCAAAACTCAAAGTTTTGCCTACTTGCGCTGCTAATAAAAATTTATTTTTACCATGTAAAAACTTTAGAATTTGATATTATATATTTCAAGACTTCTGTACAAGAACATATAAAAATAATTGAATACTTTTTATATTAATTCATTCTCATTTTTCTCTTTAAAAACAACACCCAAATTGCTCATATTTTGATACTAATTTACTTTTTAGATGCCTCCCAAGCCTACCACCAAAGCTGCGACCAAGGCCTCCAAGTCCAAGATTCCTCCTCCCAAGGCCAAGAAGGCCAAGACTACCCCAATGAAGCAGCCTTCAAATGGTAAATCTCCACCCAAGGCCCCAACTTCATCACCTGGAACAGAGGGAAACAGTCCTACCCCTCCCACTCTCCATTTATGTACTCCCCCTCAGACCCCCAAGAGAAGCTGTTCAACTTCAACCGCAACTCTGATCCCACCTCAGAGCCTGAAGAGAAATAGAAACAGGAGCCTGAGCCTGGTGATCCTGCAGATGATCAAATTGAGCTCTGGGATCTATACACTGTCCACAATATCTGCAATTGAAATGGCATTTTTACTATTCCTACAACATATCAGCCAGCTACCTCATCATGGCAAAGAAAGGGAGTGCTGACTTTTTCTACAAGGGGTACAGCTTCAGCTGTAATTACAAGAAGAAACCCTTCCTCCAACATCACTATAAATGTGATAATGTTGGGTGCCCAGCAAGGCTTACCACTTATGGGTTCACTAGATTTAAAGCCCTAACTGTCAACCATGACTGCGCCAAACCTTTTGATCCACTTTATCAACTTATCTGTGGTTTCTTTGCCAGGTGATCCCAACCACCAAGGATCAAACTGCCACTGAGGTTTTCAAAGATGCCCTCCTTAATTTAAATGATACCCAACTTGCCACTGTTGGTGGCGCCTTAAAATTGCAGAGATATCTCACTCATCAGAGATATGCTCTGAGCACTGAAGGCGTCAGTGCAAGCTCCAAAGACTAATTTTCTTA
Source organism: Entomophthora muscae (assembly GCA_014839935.2). Classification (NCBI taxonomy): domain Eukaryota; kingdom Fungi; phylum Entomophthoromycota; class Entomophthoromycetes; order Entomophthorales; family Entomophthoraceae; genus Entomophthora; species Entomophthora muscae. Next base: position 112,744 of record QTSX02005009.1, on the reverse strand, counting down.
CTGATAAGGAGCGCCTTTTGGGGAACTTCAAATATGGAATTTAATAAAGAAGAGAAGTAGTTTTATTGGATAATACTTTAGAATTATATAGACTTAACTGTGGCGGGGATTTAGTTGGATTGAACCTAGGTGTTGGTCATGTGGTAGATGGGTTCAAGTCACTGGATACTTAGGCAGTCTGTTGATATTGCTTGGTTACCATTATTGGTATGTCAAACGGTATATTGGAAAGGGATTAAATTGGGTAATGGCTGGATGTTGAATAGGTTGGCAGTAGCCAAAATGCCTGTACATCCAGGCCCTTGACACCCCCCTTAAGGGGTTACTCTGATCCATTGGTAGGGGGCTTTGTCTTAACAGCTGCCGCCTGATGCTCCTGGAGCTGTTTGCTAGTTGGGACCAGTCTAGTCAATGCTCTCCTTTACTGAGGCGGAAACGGGTTCTGTGGTATTTCTTGATAATTGGGTTTTTGGCACTTTGGAATTTTACTAGGTAAGTGTTGTGCTCTGATCTGTATTTGATGACTCTTCCTGGTCCACTGTGTACTGAGTCTAGTTTCTTTCTGATGCCAGCTAGAATCCAGACAGGGGTGTTGATGGGAAGTGGTTTCTCTGTGAAGGTTACCTTTTGTGTCTTGAGCCTTTTCACTTCAGCTATTTTTGCTTTGAGGTGGATGTTTTGTAGGCTTGGTGCTTGCTCTACTGTAGGAGGTTTCCCCGGTGGGTCTTTATGTAGGGCTGTTTGTTGCAGGTGATTATTTCCAGTTTGTACCTGTAGGTTAGCTCAAATGGTGAATAGCCTGTCCCTTGGTTGGTGCGGACTCAGGATACTAATAATGCATGTTTTATGTATAGTGGTCATGTGTCTTTGTCTTTGCCATCCATTATTTTTTCTAGGGTCCTGATAAGGCTGCTGTTTAGGCGTTCCACTCTAATGTTGGCCTGTGGCCTGTATGGAGAGGTTGTGGAGTGTTTAATGTTTTTGGATTTCAAGTTGTCATTAGCTACATGGCCTGATAAACTCTGTTGCTCCATCAGTTATGATGTAGTCTGGAGTGCCATAGTTGGCTATGATTGCTTTGTTAATGAAACAGTTGATTGTTTCTGCTTTGTGGTTCTTTGTTGCCCAGCAGATGTGCCAGCGTGTGGCAAAGTTGATAGCTACAATTAAGAAACATTGGTTTGTCTTTGTTTCTGGGAAGGGCCCCACTAGGTCTAGCCCCCAAACCTTAAATAATTAGGGTCTGGTACTGGGTTGACCGTTGGCTGAGGAGCCTTTGTACTGGTGTATTTTTTGCACACTGTGCAATTTTTCAGAACATCCACTATGTCCTGTTTGAGGTTGGGCCAACATACTGTCTCTTTTAGTGTGAGGTATAGGTTGTTAGCCTTTGTATGGCCTAGTAGGCGGTGATGTCTTAGTATGGTGTCAACTCTTTGTGCAAGTGGGATGTATGGGATATGTTTGTCATTAATAATTTGGTATACTGTGCCATTTGATACATGGAAATACTTTTCATTTCTTACTAATGTATTGTGGGTAAGTTGATGTGTTGAGGGGTCTTTCCCTTTGGTTTTATACTCAGTGTTGTACAGGTTGATCCAGTCAGGGTCCAGGTGGTCAGGGTGATCCTCTCTAGGCTGACATAGTCTAGAGAGAGCATTGGCTGTGACCAGCTCTGCCCCTTTTTTACTGGATGTCCAGTTTAAGCTGTTCCAGCAAGGACATCCATTTGGCTTGCTGCCTTGCAAGTGTGTTCTGAGTTTTGAAGTAGATTAAGGATTTATGGTCAGTTAGTACTCAGACGTTTTAATGTCCTTCTAAGTAACATCTCCATTTCTTACAAGCGTGGTATATTTCTAGCAATTCCTTATTGTGTATTGGGTATCACTGCTCAGTACTAGTTAGTTTTCTGCTTTTGTAACATACTGGCAGGAAGTCTTGCTGCCCTGGCTGGCAGATGCGCAGGACTGCGCCAATTGCGGTGTCACTGGCATCTGACTCAAGCTTGTAGCACCTGTTATTGTTAGGGTATTGCAAGATTGGTGCTTTGATCAAAGCTTGTTTTAATAAATGGAAATTCTTGTCACATTCTGGAGTCCAGATGAATTTCTTTTTGGCATTACCCTTGGTTAAGTCATTGATTGGTGCGGTTAGTTTTCTGCAGTCTTTGATGTATTTCCTTAGGTAAGCTACTATAACAAGAAAGCATCTAACTTGTTTAACAGAGGTGGGGTGTTGCATGTTATTTATGGCTTTTATTTTGTCTGGATCTGCTTTGATGCCACTTTTAGAGACAATGTGGCCCAAGAACAGGAGTTCCTTTTCCATAAATTGGCACTTACTTGGTTTTGCTTAAAGTTTGTGCTTTGCAAGTCAATCAAGTGTCTTGCAGACATGAATGAGGTGTTCCTCTTTGGTTTTTCAGAATATGATGCTATTTTCAAGGTAGCATAATGTATTTGAGAGACTGTTTAGTGCTTGGTTCATCATGGTGACAAATGTTGCAGGAGTGTTGGTTATCACAAAAATCATTACTCTACATTCAAAGGATCCAAATTGCGTACAGAAACACAAGCTTTGGTATCTCCTTTTCCTTTACTTCAACTTGGTTGTAACCTAGGGTGAGGTCAATTTTGGAGAAAAAATTTGGCACCTGAGAGTCTTAAAACAGGTCCTCTATGAGTGGAAGAGGGTATTTAATCTTTACTGTGCTTGTATTGAGAGCTCTATAATCAGTTACTAGACATAGAGTGCCTTCCTTTTTATTTACAAAGAATATGGCTGCCCCCATGGGGATTCAGACGGGCAGATGAAGCCTTTTGCTAGATTGTCCTCAATATGTGTTTTAAGAGGTTTTGTCTTCATGGGAGAGAGTCTTTAGAGGGGTGCCGTTTTGGGCATGGCCTTGCATAAGTTGATGCCATGCTTGATCTCCCATTTGGAGGGGGTAGTTCTGTTAGCATTTTCTTGAATAAATGAGCATATTCATTTAGGAGTGCCACAAGTTCTGGGCATTGGATCTTTTGTGTTTGTATGTTATTGAACTCAGTGTACCTAATTATGTGGGGGTACTATCTTTGGTTAGATGTTCTGAGTCATCTTGGTTTATGACCTGGACAAATACTGTGTCTCTTAGGATGAGATCATTGGGTTCTTTGAGGATATTAAAATTGACTCCGTTGCATTTGATAGTCATGGTTTTTATTTTCCAACATACGCTGGGGTTCACTCAGGTGAACCAGTTCATGCCTGCAGCAATGTTGTAGTTTATGTTGTTCATAAAAATTCCTTTGATGGACGTTTGTATGCCTTGGAGGTCAATTCTGAAGGGAGTTTTTTGCCTTTGAGTAGGACCTTTGATTTATATGCCATACTGGTGTATTTGAAGTTGGATTTGACAACTGGTATTTTGTACTTGGTTAAAAATGGTTTGCTAACCATAGTGTGTTGTGCACCAGAGTCAAATAAAATTTTATGTGTATGTGATTTGTAAGTGCATGGGTAGACAAAAAAGTTGTAAGCAAACTTTAATTTTTAAGTTCATAAAAAATGGAGGATTGTGGGACATGTGGGATGCAAGCAGCAAAGTTTGTGCCTTGGTACAGTTTCTTGTCAAGTTGGGGGAGACAGGGGCAATTGAGCCTGTTCCCCCTCATCTTTCCCTATGTTGTAACTGTGCTGTTTTAGCAGAGTTACATGGGGAAAATATTTAGAAGATAGATAATGATCTTTATTGTGAGATAGTGATTATATAGCTATTGTGAATCAATGGATAGCAGGAACATGATTGGTGATCACACGGCTGGATGGAAGAGGGGGTGGCTTGATCCTGCTAATGAGTCAAGCGCCAAATCAAGGTATCCACTGCAAAGGATCATCATCTGTTCATGTTGATGGATTTGGTAATCTGAGTTGACTTCCTAGTCTGGCTTTGAGTGACTGGGTAATTGGATTGCGGGTCACAAACCTTCTTGGTTGGAACCTTGCTGGCGGATTGAGCCTGCGGTTTCAACACCCCCTGGCTGAAGGTTAGCCTCCTCTGGAGGCAGGTTGTCAGGGAGGTTGTCAGGAGCCTGGGCGCCATATTGAAACAGTTGTTGTTTAGTGGCAGGCAGGGTGGTTTCTTGTTGTTTCTGTCTTGCTTTGCAGGGTTGTAGGCGGTCATGGTGTAAGGTCTTGTCTTGCTTGTGTTTCCCGAGCTCTTGCACAAGGTAAGTGTTATTGTTGTTTACCTTTAGGATTATTGCTGGCCCTACTTTTTTTGGGTTGTAGTTCGCTTTTGTCAACATTCATGACCCAGACTTTGTCCCCAACTTCATGTCTCTGGCGGATGGGTACAAAGGTTTTTTGTAAGTGTTCCTTTTCTTTGACTGCTTGTTTGCTGTTGGCCTCTATTACTTGAGGATCAGAGCAAGGGGGACTTGACTTGGAATTTCCAGTTTGGGTCCTGTCAATGCTTGAATGATATTTGGCTGTGTGCTGTATACCATTTCAAATGGGCTTTTCCCGGTGGATCTGTTCACTTGCGTTTGGCACACAAGTAATGCAGTTGGTAGCTGCTTACACCAGTCTTCAGGTCTCCCGGCGGTGAGTTTGGCTAGGGCTTGCACAAGGCTACCATTAAGCCGCTCTATGCGTCCATTGGCCTGTGGATGGTATGGTGTTGTGACGGTGTGTTTGATCCCATTCTTGGTGAGGTACTCATTGGTGTCTTTGGAGGTCAATTCTTTGCCTCCATTGGTTATCAGGAGTTCTGGCTTTCCAAACCTGATGATTATTTCCTTGCCAATGAATTGTCAGATGTTGTTACCAGTGTGTGCTTTCACTGCTTGGGCTACTGGCCACCTTGTTGCAAAATTGATGGCTGTGATGATGTACTTTTTGTTGTTGTGCTTCCCTGGCATGGGGCCCACAATGTCACAAGCCCATATTTTGAACAGTAGTTGGGTTTGAATGGGGAGTACAGACTTAGGCGGGGTTTTGCTTTTGGAAAACTTTTTGCAGACCTCACACTGTTTGAACACTTCCTGGACATTGCGGTATAGGGTTGGTCACCAGGCTTTATGTTTTATGAATTTGTATAGATTTTGGCTCTTAGTATGTCCAAGATCCCTGTGGTAGCAAAGAATGGTATTGACTTGTTGATGTGTGGGAATGTAGGGAATGGTTGTACCATCCAACATTTTTCTGTGAAGAGTCCAGTATACGTCAGCAAAGAGGTGCTCATTCTTGATGACCATTTCTTTGGTGATATTGGTTGTGCCTGTGGGGAACCCTTTGTATTTTGTACGGAGCACTAGGAGAGGCCAGTCTGGGTCAAGCCCATTCTCTCCCCTAGAAGTGCGGAGATACAGACGGGACAGGATGTCCGCCATGGCAAGCTTGGCCCCGGGCTTATATTGGATGAGCATGTTAAACCTTTCTAAGATTTCCATCCACTGCGCTTGGCAGCATGACAGGTTCACTTGTGTCTTGAAGTAGATGAGCAACTTATGATTGGTTAGTGCTGTAAATTTTTCCTGCCGTTCCAGGTAACAGCGCCATTTGACTAGGCAGTGTACAATGGCCAGCAGTTCTTTGTTGTGGATTGGGTATCAACACTTGCCATCCTTCAGTTTGCGCAACTTGTAGGCTATGGGCAGGAAATCACCATCACTATTCTTGATTTGTAGTACTCCCCCAATGGATGCATCTGAAGCGTTGGTTTCCATCTGTATTCTCTGTCTTGTTTGGGTTATTGTAAGATGGGTGCTGTTGTGAGCTTTTCCTTGAGACGTCTAAAACAGAGATCACATTGGGGGGTCCATACAAACTTGGACTTGGCGCCTGTTATAGTGGACAAGGGGGCAGTCAAGAAGCTGCAGTCAGGTATGAAGCATCGTACATAGGCTATCATTCCCAAGAAGGTGCGGAGTTCTGATTTGTCCTTGGAAGGTGGCATCTTGCAGATGGCTTTTATCTTCTGACTGTTGGGTTTGATGCCGTCTTTTGAGACTATGTGTCCCAAGAAGGGTAGTTGCTCTCAGAAGAACTGGCATTTGGAGGGCTTGGCCAACAGTTTGTGCCGTGCCAAGGTTGCAAAGACTTCCTCCAGGTCTTTGTGGTGCTGTTCCACCAAGGGGCTGTAGACAATAATATTGTCCAGGTACACTAGGGCGTGTTTGCCTATGTGTGGTGCAAACACGTTGTTCATGAAGGTTACAAAGGTAGACGGGGCATTGGTCATGCCAAAGTTGAGTACCAGGCATTTGTAGGAACCGTACTTAGTGCAGAAGGCTGTCTTGGGGATGTCTTCCTCCTTGATGAAAATCTGGTTGTAGCCTGCAGTTAGATCAATCTTGGAGAAGACGGAGGCTCCTTCCAAGGCGTCAAAGAGATTGTCAATTAGTGGTAATGGGTAACAATTCTTAATGGTTACTTTGTTCAAGGCGCGGTAGTCTGTGACCAGGTGTAGAGTACCATCCTTTTTAGCCACAAAAAATACAGCAGCCCCAAAGGGAGACTGTGAGGGGCGGATAAGTCCTTTTTCTAGTGCCTCCTTGAGATAGGCGCACAGGGTGTTGTCCTTGTTTGGGGTCAGTCTGTAAATGGGGTGTGCCTTGGGTACAGCCCCCTTGAGTTGGATAGAGTGTTGAATGTGTTTCTCAGGGGGTAGTCCCGGTAACGCTTCCTTAAAGATTTCTGGATGACAGGCCACAATGTTGCGGTCTTGAGGCGTGGAGTTATCATGATGGTCCTTGAAGTGTATGATTTCATACTGACAGGAGTCCCAGTCAATTGCCTTCAGGTTTTCCTTCTTGTCCAAAGTCTCTGTGATGCATACAAAGATGTGGTCTTGTAGGAGTTGATCTACAGAGTCTGGGTAGATTTGGTGGTTGACACCTTCACACTTGATGGTCAGCACTGAGGTTTCCCAGTCCACGTGGGGGTTGTTTCTCCGTAACCAGTCTAGTCCCAGTACAATGCCAAACTTAGGGAAGTTAATGACGGGACCTTGGATGGTGGAGTGAAGGTTCTCAAGCATGACAGAGAAGGGGACAGTTTCCTTTGTCACAGCAATGTAGTGTTCATCAGCCAGGACCATGTTTTAAATCTGCAAAGGATTAGTAGCCAGCTTGAATTTATCCACAAAGCTGCTGTTGACTAAATTTCAATCTGCACCCAAGTCCAGGAGTGCTGAGCCTGTGTAACTGCAAAAGCGGAAAGGGTAAGACATCAATTTATTGGGATGTCTGGCAATGGTGTATAGTACTGGGTCTTCCAAGGGTACTTGGATCATTGGGCATTGGTCCACGTTCTCGGGTTGGTATTCATTGTTGGGCAAGTCAGGAGTTGCGTGGGGAGAGCTTGGCTTGCTTAGTGCTCTCCCTGGGCTTTTCCCTCATCTTGGTTGCCTTGAGTGGCAGTGACACGGAAATGGGTACAAATTGATTGGCCAATATTTCCATTCCCATTCAAACCTGTGGGCTTGTGGTTGTTGTTGCCGTTGCCTCCAGGAGGGGGTCAAGAGGAGCGCCCGCTTAGATGGGAGTCCTTGGGTTTTTCTTGTTTCCCAGTCTGTGCCTTGTGTAGAGCGTTGGATGTTTGTTCCGCTTTTTCCGCTTCACAGTACAGGCTTTGCAGGTTGGTAACCTGGTCCAGGTTCACATGTCTCATCACGTGCAACTTGAGAGCATCATAGTACATGAGGTGTGTTTCTGGGGTGTCAAAGGCCATATTGGATGGGGAACAGAGACAGAGTTCCTCATAGGTGCGGGTAAGTTCCTTCATGGTGCCTGTCTGGGTTAGGTTCTTTACTTGGCATATGATCATGAGCGCTGTATCCTTAAGCACAAATCTCTCCAAGAAGTCCTGTTTGAAGGTGTCCCAGTTCTTGTCAGTGTGCTCTTTGTGCCACTTGTCACACCAGGTGCAAGCGTCATGGGTCAGACAAATATAAATCTCCACAATCCAAAATTGCTGTGGGCATTCTATCTGAGCCAGCTTGCTTTGGGCAGACTGGATCCATGCGACAGCATTGTTGTTGTTGGCCCCTGCAAAGGGCTCCAAGGCGGCGCTGCAAAGTGTTTGTGCAACATAGGCGGGCATGGTGGTTTTTTCAGCTGGTTGTGGCATCAAGGAGGGCGCCTGAAAGAACCCTTGGGCGGACAGGGCGTTGAAGGCGGGTAATGGGATCACTGTGTTTTGGTAGAGAACAAAGCCATCAGGTATCTTGGTACCAGGAGTATACGGCGTCCAGTTGGGCAGGAGGCTAGACATAATTCTGTCAAGGATTTGTTGGCCGTGGCGTGTGCAGGCAACAGGCAGAATTTTTCAAGATAAGGTAGGATGGAGAACCTACCTGTGCTACCAATGTTGTAACTGTGCTGTTTTAGCAGAGTTACACAGGGAAAAATATTTAGAAGATAGATAATAATCTTTATTGTGAGATAGTGATTATATAGCTATTGTGAATCAATGGATAGCAGGATCATGATTGGTGATCACACGGCTGGATGGAAGAGGGGGTGGCTTGATCCTGCTAATGAGTCAAGCGCCAAATTGAGGTATCCACCGCAAAGGATCATCATCTGTTCATGTTGATGGATTTGGTAATCCAAGTTGACTTCCTAGTCTGGCTTCAAGTGAACGGGTAATTGGATTGCAGGTCACAAACCTGCTTAGTTGGAACCTTGCTGGCGGGTTGAGCCTGCGGTTTTGACACCTATTCATCTGTTTTGAGACCTTTGAGGTCAGAGAATATGGGGTCCAATTTATAGTGGGTTGCTGTTTCAGCATTGTTTACTTTGGTGGTGTCCTCTTTCTTGGGACAGGAGTGGTTTGCTCTTTGGCTGCAATTGCATTGTTGCAATTGGAGTTGCCGTTGCTATGATTGGTGTTTTGGCGTTTATTGCCATTGCTGTTTGAGGAGCAATTGCCTTTGCGTGCAGCATATTCCATGTTTGCACGTTTTTCTGCGTGCTTGGCTTCTGCAATGAGCGCAGGCATGGAGGTATTAGCCTCTGGATAGATGAGGGCAGCAACAGAGGGTTTCATTCTGTTGATGAATGAGGCTCTGGTATGTACACTGTCAGCTTGTACTAGGTTTTAGATTTTGTGGTGTATTTCTTTGAATTCATTGGCGTAAGCTGTGATAGTGGTCTTCTGAGGAAGATCACTGAGCTGTATTACAATGTCTTAGAGGGATTTGGTGACACAGAAATTGTGGGTGATGTCTGCTTTGAATTCTTCCCAGTTGTCAAGCTGGTTGTCAGTTTGTGAGCCAACCCAGGTGGCAAACCAGTTAGCTGCGGCCCTGTACAGGCGCTTGCTGGCTTCCTGGACCCATTTTTTGTGGGGGATGCGGCTGGTGCAGAGTTTAGCGGCTGAATGGTCTAGCCAGTTGACAACGTTTTCTTTGTTTTTACCAAAGAACTTGTTGATACCAATGTACTTGGTGTTAGTAAATTCACCTGTGATAGGTGGTATTGTGTTTGTGTGTGGTTGAAGAGAGCAACTGTATTGAATAATCTTGGCACATGCTTTGGGCATGACCAGACCTTCAAATATGGTGCATCCACTAGGTACATCTTCATTGATGTTGTGGGCGCGGAAGTACGTTTTCCAGGTCTCCTGGGATGTGGCCTGGTTGAGTACGTGAGCAAAGGTGAGCGGGTTTTGGTCAGTCTTTATCTCTCTCATGGGTGTGGTAAAAAACCTGTAGCTGCTACCAGGGATAAGGAGCGCCTTTTGAGGAAGCTTCAAATATGGAATTAGGAGAGGAGAGAAGTATATTTTATTAGATGATATTTTAGACTTATATAGACTTGACTGTGGCGGGGATTTAGTTGGATTGAACCTAGGGGTTGGTCATGTGCTAGATGGGTTTGAGCCACTGGATACTTGGACGGTCAGGTAATATTGCTTGGTTACCATTCTCAGTATATCAATGATATATTGGAAAGAGATTAAATTGGGCAATAACTGGATGTTGGGTAGGTTGGCAGTAGCAAGAATGCCTGTACATCCAGGCCCTCAACATTACCAAGGATAAAAAACTATCTTGCCATGAGGAGAGATTCCTTCTTCACAATAACAGTCAACATGCGCCTGAGCACATTATTTGCTTTACCACCTCACAGGATCTGCGCAACCTGTTGAAATTCAAGACATGATGCAGATGGCACTTTCTCAACCTGCCCAAAGCTCTTCAGCCAGATTTAGAACATTCACAGGCAGATTAGAAATGTAGTTCTTGCCCTGGTCTTCTTTTTTTCTTCCCAAAAAGAAGCAGAAAACATATGACTTCACACTCACAATTTTGAAGGCCAAGTTGGATGAGATCCTCCCAACCATCAAAGAGAAGCCAAAGGAGACTAGAGGGAACAAGAAGAAGACCCAGACCCAAGAAGAAGAAGCCACTTCAACCAGGAAGCAGCCAGAAAGCCTTCCTTAACACAAATATCTGGTAGTGGATTTCAAACAGGCTCAGGCAAATGCCTTCATTAGAGTCTTCAAGAGCTCCCTGCAGGGATGCTACTTCCACTTCTGGCAGGCACTCTGCTGCTGCCTCCAAAAGTGTGCAGAACTTCATGAGCTGGTCAACTCTGAAGGCACTAAAGAAGCCAAGGACGTTTTAATTGCTTTGCTGCCATTGCCCTTGTGAGAAAGGAAGAGATAAATGCCTTTTACAACACCCTCCTCTGCCATCCTTATATCTTTGCCAACCAGACAGCCTTTGATCCATTCATGGAGTATTATGAAACTCAATGGGTTGATATTGTTCAGGGAGCACGCTGTATTAGAAAAGGTGATGACTCAATCCAGTGGAACTGCTATAAGCAGGTCAAAGATATTTTCATCAAGACCACCTCTTCCCTTTAAAGGTGACATAGCCAGCTTGCTACAAGGGTCAGGGTTCAGAAGCCCAAATTCAACAAGATAATGATGCACTTAAAAACCCAGCAGGCCATCTCTGCCCGCCTCTTTAAGACTGGTATGAAGACCAAGGGTGACCCCCTAAGCAGACTAAGGCTGTAAAGAAATATACAGAAATAAGCAAGGTTGTTCTTGCATACTATCTTAAGGATAGAAAGCTTGAGCATCTCCAAGCTAGCTCAGTTGCTCTTTCTACCAATGTTTGAGCATCTCCAAGCTATCTCAGTTGCTCTTTCTACCAATGTTTGAGCCATTTTCCAATAAACACCTCTCTATCCTCTCTCTTCCTGCCTTTAATTTTATCATTAAGTTAGTTTTATTTAATTTTTTACAATTATATGCTTATTTTTTGTATATTTTATAGTTTTTATAGATGTAAATAGTTGTTTTTGGGTAAATTTTAACTTTTGGGCTTTACACAACTATGTTGCTACTAATTGCCCCCATTTTTTATTGCAGATTTAAAAATCCCGAGGCTTTCTTAAGCCTAGAAATGTTTTTTGAGAAATTTTTGGGTTATTTTGGAGTTCAAAAAATCTAAAAATTTAAAACTTGTTTTTCTTAGTTGCAATGCCGTAAATCAAAACGGCATTTTTATTATAAAATTGAGATAGCGTAAATTGAGATGGTGTAAATCAAAATACAGTTTTTGAAATGACGTGTCCTACCAGAAGCCCAACTCAGCCATGGTTTTGTATACATGGATTTTGGAGACAGAAAGCCTAAACTCTTTGGCAGCATTGATTGGACAACAAACGTGTCCAGGTGGCAATCTTAGTAAACCACTGCTTGATTGTATTGATATGAACAGATTGATGGAGTTTGGGCTGCTGCTTAGCCTTGGCAGATTTACCAATTTTCCTGGTGTTGCTGTGCTTTTTGTTGATATTGCCAATATATCTGGCTGTGACATCAAATTGGGACACAATATCCCAAACTGCAATTCCTCCCTTCAAGCAGTTGAGGAGGGCTTCACACTCATTATCTGTCAACTGATGCAGGCCCTTGGCAGGTATCACAGCATCCTGGCTGGCAGGCTCAACACAGAGGATGAGGGCCTTTGTGTAGAAGGTGGGTGTGGTGATCCACATGTGTGCTGTTTTGCAGGCAAGGGTTGATTTGGCTTCAAATAAAGACAATATGCTGTAGAGTGACAATGTGTGGTTAGCTGATGACGCTGTAAACTAGTAGGTAACATATGGCTGCTAGGGGTAAGTAGGGTAAGCCTAGTAGGTAACATGGTCTACTAGGGTAAGTAAGGCCTACCTGGTAGGTAACATAGGACTACCAGGGGCAGATGTTGCCTCCACCCAGCAGAAGATATTGGCTGCTTTGGGGCTATAGTGCTTCACCCTGCAGGAAACTGTGGCTGTAGAAGGGTGAAGACTGAAATAGCAAGCAGGGAACTTTTTTCTGTCTGGGGGGAGTAGGTTTTGGACCCCTGGCGGGTAACACAGGCTGCCAGGGAGGGGAAGAGCTTTGAGGGCTCTACATACCCTGATATGCTTACAGGAGGTCTGTGAGCAAGCACCCTACCTAACAGACTGGTAGGGTGTCCTTGTTTATGCCCCTGTGGGAGCTTTGAGGAAACCCAAGGTGAGCATTGGAGGGTGTAGATTTGCTCAGAGGTGTCACCAAGGCGGCTTGCTTGGGGAAACAAGCTGCAGAACTTGGTGTGATCAGGCCTCTGGGAAGTACAGCTGATTACTCTGCAACTGAAAGCCCAGACTTAATCACCTGGGTGAGTAAAGACAACACATAGACATTGATCTATGGTTGAATGGCCTAAGTGGATTGCCACTTGCAAGGGCCCAGTCAAATGCCAGTTCAATGTAGACTCATGCCTGGGTCTACAAGTTCTGGTAATGGGGGCTGAGATAAAGAACCGAGGTGGTTCACAGAACTAATAGAGAAAACTAGCAAGAGGGACTGTTTGGTCACAGTGAAGGAAGTTGATGGACTGTTAATTCATATTGAATGGAATGAACCAATATGGTTTGGTGTGTAGAAGGAACAAAGGAGGTTCCTAGTGAGGATTTGTTGAAGAACTGGTTGAGGATAAGCTGAAGGACAAGAAGATTATGATTCAGGACTAGATGATCATAATGCAGGATAACCAAAGAACCAGAACTTGGTGCTGAAGAACTGAAGAGCTGAGAGGATGAACTAGCTGGACTGGATGCAGAGGCTAGAAGAGCTGGTTTTAATGTTTTTTGAGAGGGAATTAAGATAAAAAGAAGCAGTTAAAGAATAATTAAATACTGCCTGATTATGATTAAAAAAGGATTAAAAATCATATAATAAAAAATAAAGAAAAGGAAAAATAATATATAGTTTGTTAGAACTATATGTTATTTTAAAAAGAGGGATTGAAGAGGAAATAGGCCAGAAAGAAGCTGGAAGAAGAACAGAGAAACTGTAAGGGCGAAAGAGCAAATTTTACCAAGAACAACTAGGAAAGGCAAAAGGACAAGCAGCAGGCAGGTTTAAAGTTGCAAAACGTTGAGAGAAACATGGAGAAATGTTGAAAAATCAAAGGGTTGAAATTTGCCTAAGTAAAACATATGTGGAAGCGCTCAAGATTTGCTGGGGAAATGTGACGGGAATTATGGCAAAACTGTTTAAAACATGGAGCAGTTGTTTACCCAGAGCAAGACAGCCTCGGGTTTGAACCAGGGTCAAGGACGGGTCATCTGGGGAAACTGTTTTGGTAAAACCGTTGAATTGAGGTGTATGATTGGCTGCAAACCAGAGTCTATTTGATCAGTTTTTTAAGGGCTTTAACTTAAGAGTTAAAGCCTAAAAAAGGAGGAGCAGAAGCAGAAAATTCAGGGCTTTATTGGCTGAAGTAAGTTTAAAGGTTTAATATATTATAGAAGAAGAAAAACAGGATAGTTTAAGCTTTAAAGAACCAGAGTTCTAAGAGAGATTTTTGGTCTGAAACAAGGGGCTATAAAAGGGAGAGCTATCTGAGACTCTTCAGGGACTGGATCAAGTGGATTACAAAGGCTACATAAGCTACATAAGGAGCAAAAGACCAAGGGTAGGAAGCCAGAGCTGGAACAGACCACAGGAGCCTAAGTTTAGAACACAGGAGCCCATGACTAAGGTGCAGGAGCCCAAGACCAAGGAGCAGGAGCCAAAGACCAAGTACAAGGAGTCCAAGAGATTGTTGAAGGACTCCAAGTATTGGCACAGACCCCTTATTATTCCCTATCTCAAGGCCATATATCAGAAGTTTTCTAAGGGGATCTTCCTTCTGACTGTGAATAAAGAGCCTATTACGACCCATATCCAAATTTCCCGTGTAAAGAGAGAATATAAGTCCCATGAGTCAATTACCCCATAATTTCTATCTTAGCCCAGGGGATAAGGAATCTTATTGCCTAGGGTGCAGGAAGTTTGTCTCTAGTAAATCTGCCCAGGAGGAGTGAGAGAAGGTGACAAGGCATTTGGAAATGACAAATAGAGGAAGAGAGTTCATTGGTGGAGAGTTTGTAAGGCTATTACAGGATTTTTATTGGCCTACAGAAGGGTTGGCACCTGCTGAAGTGCAGGTGTACAGTGGAGACGCTCTCTTATTAATTGGGAAGATACTGGAGGATTTTGACCTTATGCAAGCCAAGTATAAGCTCCTCACCAACCATTCATCACTGTTGGGGAATGACAACTCCTCCAAGCTGGTCCCTGGCTACAACCCAGGACACACTTTGGGGACTGGTGACCAGGAACCCCACAGTGGAATCACCCTTACTTGTGGTGGCGCCGTCAATGGTGGAATAAGTAACAGGCACAGATGGTTCCTCAGTTGTGACTAATGGCTGATAGGAGGTGTCAAAAATGCGGGGGCAGGAAGTGGCAACTCTTGGATCAAGAGTGCAGGGCCAGGTGACAACTAAGTACACAGTAGAGGTGTAAGTAACCTAAGTATTCCTGGTGATCCTGGTGTAAGATACTTTGATAGCAGGCCTTGAGAGTGGCTTCTATCTGGGATTCAAGCTGGTTGTTCTGGATTGGGATGCGGGAGGTGGTTGACTGGTGATGACACCTTGGGAGGCCTGTGTGTTAGCATGACTCCCCTTGAGTTGGGTTCTGGGTATATTCTTGGACCCTCTGAGACTCCCTTGTGGACAGACTGCCCTGCGGACTGGTGCAGGAGCTGGTTGGGAATGCAATTGACAGTCCATAAAAATAAAATAAAAAATATATTTTAGATTAAATATGTATTTATTTGGATTTTGGTTTAGTAGTGAGTAGTTATTTTCTCCTGATTTAGCCTTGAATAGCAACTGAAATTCTATATCCATGATTTGGAGTGTATAATATTGTATTATTTCTGGATTTGGATAATTTTAAAGCTTGATCAATCTTTATGTCTAAACATGGTTATTAAGATTGAATTTTTAGTTTTATTTTAGTCATGGTGGAGCTTCTTGATTTGGGTTGGTGTTTCCTAGTGTGCTGACTGTACATTCAATTTGGACTCCAGTTCCTACAATTAATATTTGAGTTTACTAGTGGCATTTAAAAGTGATTTAAATTTGATTCATGAATTTGACAATCCCACAATTTCAAAAAACATAGTAAAAATAATGAAAATTGTTGATGGATTTGAACACTTGAAATCTGATTCAAGTTATTTCATTTTGTCCATTAGAAATATGCAGTTTGAATTGAAATTTGCAAAGTGTCTATGAGTTCCCAAATTTTAAAAAATTTAAATAAAAATACAAAAAAATCAATTTAATTAAAAAAGGCCATCCCGCAAAAGTGACTTGAAATTTGGACCAAAGATTTGACATTCCTGCATTTTTACGTTTAGGTTCTGAATTTACAGTAGAAAATATTAAGCAGCATAGTTTAAACCAAAAACTAAAGGAACTGACACAACAAGTGAGATGGATGGATTCTGTTCCAGAGTATATTATAATCCAATCAGGTTTCATATGAGGCCCAACAGAAGGACTAAAACAAAATTTTAGCAATCTAAAAGCAAGATTCCAAAAACACAAAATGAAATGAAGTCACACAAGATGTGTAGTATGAGCAGCCTAAAATATAAAAATAACAGTTTAACAGCTAATCAGCAGCTATCCAATTTAAGAACAAAGGTATTTTACTCATTTTTATGGCTCCTGATTTGTGTAAAATGGTTTTGAGTAACTTTCAAATATGGAATGCTGATCACAATAAAAAATAAATCATAAAATTCTAAACTTCTACTTTTAGTGATTTTATCCTAGGTTTTATTGTACAATGGTTTTTAACAGCAATATCTTTGACGGCACCAGCAATCAAGCAGCAGCAGCCAAGCCAGCTTCAATGGAGGCAAGGCTCAGAATGTGGAGGCACCGGTTTATACCCAAGCCTTTGATGCAGGTAACAAGGAAGCTGATGTGTGCTGTCCCTGACCCCTATGGCTTTGAATTGTTTGAGAGTCACTTAGCGTCTAGCTCTGCTCAGCTCTCTTACCCACCCCCACACAAGCTGCCAACCAATCAGAATGAAAACCCTGATTTGGAAAAACTTCCCACCACAAGCCAACCTGCCCCCTACAGCCAATCAGGCTTCAGCTCCACAAGCCCAGCACCCCAAATGCAAAATAATTACTGCTCATATTCTTCAGGAAGAGTGGCGCTGAACTTTCATGGTCTGTCCTGGGAACAGATTGTTAGCCAATTGCAATTTACTTGAGCTACTGTCATGCAGAATTCAGTAACCTGATGAACAAGGGGAATCTGATTGGGACAGCTAAGAAGCCCAAGAAGACCCCCAAGTCCCAAATCACAGAGACCTACCCAATTGTGCTTGACCTCCTCCAGCGGGACCCCAAGCTTCTATTGACCCAGGTCCAGAAACAACTTCCACACCATGACATATGGGTTTTCAAACGCATTATGTAGCTCTGGATGTAAAGGAAAGTGGCTTTGACCTTGGTGTTGACCAATTGCAGTGGGGACCAATGGGATGGCAGTGAGGATTTCCATAAAATCCTGCCATTGAATCAACCCTGGTCTGATACCTGAATTATCTAGCTGATGATATCATGTTCATCTCCTATTACAAGCTATCAATAGCTTTTGATGATTTTGGCAAGCAAGAAAAAGACGCCGCCAAGAATAGAAGGAAGAAGGTCAAGAAGGGGACGTTCATTGGTGCATTTCTGGCTGTTTCAGCCAAGGGTTTTGTCTACTATTGAACAAACCCAGATTTTACCAATGGTTACAAGTATAGCTACATCCTTGGAAAATTTCTTGACTCCTAGGATAGCTCAAATTCTATTCACCAGGTTTTATTGAGCCACCAGATGAATGGTAGCTCCATTGCCCTCAAGGCTATCCAAGGATGCAGGCACCAGGCCTCTGTGTACCCGACCAGTCACACTGATATCCATCTGGCCAATGTTGTGTTCTTTAACATTAGAGATACAGTTCAGGAGCACCGCCATAGGAATTTAATGATCTTTATCTTGGTGTCATAAACCATAATTCTCTCTTTGGTTGCCAAATAATGGCTGACTTGTTTGCACAGATGGTTTTCTATGTGAATATGGGCAACCAATCACAGAAAGACAAGTGCCTCCCACCCTGTGCCACAGCCACCTATCAGCCAATCCAGTCAATGACAGACAATGAATATAATCAGCAGTATATGGCGGCTATCATGTGCAATCCTCCTGCCTCTACCCCTGCCACCACCACCACCACCCACCACTTGCCAGTCCCACCCACCCAATCCCAGACCCCCCAGACCAGCACCACCTCTATGCCTTCCTTCCTGGGCTATTCTGCCTACCAGGCATCAATCTTTCCTGCCTCCAATAAACTCTCTGTCACCAAACATTCTCTATTTTATTATCTTTATCCTGAATTTCAATTGTTCATTTTCTCTTTTTTTATAGTTGGTTTTATTCTTTATTTCAGCCTATTTCTATAAAATTATATAGTTACTATGTCATGTATCTTGATCCAGGACATGGTATTTTAGCACTTTGCACAGCCCCATGTGAAAATATTAACAACAATTTGGGGATCAGCTAAATTTAAATTTGAAAATTATAAGTTTATTGTGTTTATATAAAGTTGTTGCTGATTAAAATTCAAACTCTTAATGATAAACTTTAAGCCAATCAGGAGCCAAGTGATAAAGTAAGTGTTGTGACATAAAGGGTCATTCAATAATTCTTTGATGCATGTGCTCTAATTAATCTGATTGGCTGGATTTTTTCCATTGAGCGCCATTGCCACTGTGGCAATGACGCACAATAGTAAAAAATCCAGCCAATCAGATTAATTAGAGCACATGCATCAAAGAATTATTGAATGACCCTTTATATCACAACACTTACTTTATCACTTGGCTCCTGATTGGCTTAAAGTTTATCATTAAGAGTTTGAATTTTAATCAGCAACAACTTTATATAAACACAATAAACTTATAATTTTCAAATTTAAATTTAGCTGATCCCCAAATTGTTGTTAATATTTTCACATGGGGCTGTGTAAAGTGCAAAAAATAATATGGCACTTCAGGAAACAATGCCAACACAAAGCAAAAAACACTTTTTGAGATAAGTGTAAAACATGTACACAATGGGTAAAAAGATGAGATATTGTAGTAAATGGGAAACCAAATAGGGATAAACAAAGAGGCAGTTATATCATAATAACACGGATTTTATTGGGATCAAAGCTATAAAAAATATGAAAATATTAGTAAAAATCAATGAGAGAACTTGAAAAGCTGCTAAAAGACCTTGAATCAGCAATTGCTGAAATCAAGGAAATTGACCGCAAGGTCAAAGCAAAAGTAAAGTCTGCTGTCCTCAAAGGCAAGAAAATTGACAAGGTTTTGACCAAGGCGTTTATGACCAAAATACCTGACACCCCTGAGAAGACCATTGAGTGTCTTCTTAACATCCATAAGACAGTTGTGTAGGGCTTAAAACTCAAGTCCTATTCCCTTTCTACACTGTCCCTCTTACCAATGACCCTGAGATGTATGAACATCTTAAACCAACCAAAAGGGCACACAAGGAAGATACTGAGATGCCTGCACATCTGGTTGCACCAAAAATGGCCAAACCAGCAGAGGCTGTGGGCAAAGAAATCACAGAAAAAGGTAACCTAATAAAAAATTAATAAAAATTTGAAAATGCTTCCCTGTTTTTTTAGAAAATATTGACGGCAAAATATGGCAGGTCCACTTTGTCCCTGCCACCTTTTATGCCAATTATGTCAATCACATGGCCAAGCATCTGTTTTTGTCTCCCTTTTTTGGGGGAGCTTGAAGACAGAATTAACGGGACCTTTTCAATGCTGCAGGAGGCTTTAGCTGAGCTGACACATGGGGAAGGGGCATCCAAGTGGGCAGTTACTGCCTACAAGAATGCCCAATTATACTGCCTGGATCTGGTATCCCTCAGTAGAGTTTACTATGAAAACTTCATTAAGCTTGTTTGTGACGTCCTGGAGATGCTCCCATTCAAGAAAGTACCAGGGATGGGCTGTGCTCATTTGACTGCTTGCTTCTGCTTCTCATTAGAGCATACACTCTCTAACATAATTGAGAACTGTGACGGATCCAGGCCTAACCAGTCCATCCTGCCATCATCCTGCCCTTGACTCTTATTGCTGTTAACTTTCTGGGACAAAGCTTTTAGGAGCTTTGCCTCCAGGGAGATGATTTTATTGGATAACACTTTATTTTCATCCCACCAACAAGCCATGATTTCAACGCTTTTTTCCTCTCGTGCTCTCAACGCCTCAATTTCACAATTTGCCATCTCTTTTACTTGTTGCAAGATTTCATCCCATCCTACCAAAAAGTTCCAAGCATCCCAAGCATAAATTTGGTTTCCTTGGGTGGGAGTCCCTTCCTTTGCAAAATAATCAAAATACAGCTCTTTTAATGCAGCCTTTACTTCTACTAAAGATTTGGCAGGAACAGTCTTAGTGACCTCCAGGCTGGTCCAAGCTTCTTCCAATGTACTTGTAGGAACCTCCTTTCTTGCGGCAGCGGTTTCCAC
Organism: Entomophthora muscae; assembly: GCA_014839935.2. Taxonomy (NCBI): domain Eukaryota; kingdom Fungi; phylum Entomophthoromycota; class Entomophthoromycetes; order Entomophthorales; family Entomophthoraceae; genus Entomophthora; species Entomophthora muscae. The sequence continues at coordinate 92,796 of QTSX02005009.1, read as the reverse complement.
ACAAAGGACCCCAAACTTGGCTCCCTCAAATTTTAACAAAGAAGGCATGACAATTTAAAAATAGGTGAGGGGAAAGCGTCAAAACCAACAATGAATATCTTTTATTAATGTTTAACTGTTTTTGCTTATATACCATTTGGGGCATACACGGCTGAAAACCCCTCCGGCTCCTGAATCAACCAATGATTTATGTCATGTGGTCTATGAAATTTGAGTTATCCAAACCTAGATCTTTACCTAAAAGATCACCAACAATTCTCAACCTATGAGAATTAACCTACAATGAGAAGGAGTCACCTGACGCCATTCATCTCAATGTACCAATTTGGCATGGAGCTTGACCAGCTCCTGGCGCCAAAACCCTGTGGATTGAACATCCCAAACTCAGCTGTCAGTGTTCCAACTGGGAACCAGCTGATCAAACCTGAATTCCTAGGCATCCCTGCCTTTATTTGGTTATCTTTGCATTTAATGGTTTTTCGCCTTAAAACCCATTAAATGCTTCAAAACTTGAACCAGGCGCCATTGCGGTGCCCAGTAATTTCCCCAGGCAGCGCCTGAGAAAATTTGATAGCGGCGCCTCAGCGCTTCTTGAATCAATTAGGCGGCGCAGCAGCGCTTCTAACCCAATAAATTTTCTAACACAGCGCTTTTAACCCTAATTCTGGGGGTTCACCCATGGTTAACCTTAACCAAACCTCCTGACAAAGTCAAAGCCATTTTAATATAATTAAATCCTCATTAATTATATCCTGTATTTTTTAATTAATCTTCCTGATTAACTAACCCATTTTGAGATGCCTAGTCTCTAAGATTGATTTGGCCAATCTTGCCTCAATTCTTTTAGTTAGCCTAACTTAACTAAACATCCATATTCTGTTCTTTTATTAAACATAGATATCCAGTTTCTAGGAACCTTTCCCTCAAGAATTCCAAACAAACCTATCTATATGTAATAAACAGCAAAAACAGAACATCTTTATATTTCGGAGCATTTATTTGGCTAAATACTCAGCAGTGACTGTAGTACAGTCACAAGAACTTTAGGTGCACAGTGGTGTGACGGATCCAGGTCCAACCAGACAAACTTGCCGTTATCTTTCCCTTGACTCTTATTCTGTTACCTTCCTGTGAAAAAGCTTCAAGGAGCTTTGACACCAGGGAGAAAATTTTGTGAGACAACACTTTATTGTCATCTCGCCAACAAGTCATAACTTTGACACTCTTTTCCTCCCTATTTCTTAATGCCTCAACTTCACAATTGGCTCTGTCATTCACCTGTTGTAAAATTTCATTGAACCCTAACAGCAAGTTCCAGGAGTACCATGCATAAACTTGATTTCCTTGTGCAGGGGTTCCTCTTTGGCAAAATAGTTGGAATATAGTTCTTCAAAAGCCGCTATCACTTCTACCAAAGATTCCTCAGGTGCTATCTTAGAGACCTCTAAACTTGCCCGAGCCTCCTTGAGTGAACTGGTAGGAACTTCCTTCCTAGCCGCAGCAAATTCTACACAAAGCACTCCAAATTTTGCTCTTTCAAATGATAGCAAAGAAGACATGATAATTAAAAAGTAGTTGAGGGGAAAGCGTCAAATTCAACAATATATTTATTAAAATTTAGCTGTTTTTGCTTATAAATCATTTGGGGTTATATTTGGCTGAAAACTTCTCTGGTTCTTGAATCAACCTATGATTCATATCACGTGGTCTATGACATTTAAGTCATCCAAACCTAGATCTTTACCTAAAAAATCTCCTGTAATTTTCAGCCTATTAGAATTAACCTACAATGAGGAGGAGTCACCTGACACCATTCATCTCAATGTACCAATTTGGCATGGAGCTTGACCAGCTCCTGGCACCAAAATCCTGTGGAATATACACATTCCAAAACTTAGCTCTCAATGTTCCAACTGGGAACTAGCTGATCAAAACTGAATACCTAGACATCATTGCCTTTATTTAGTTATCTTCACATTTAATGATTTTTTGCCTTAAAACCCATTAAAACACTTTAAAACTCAAACCAGGTGCCACTGCAGCGCCCAGTAATTTTCCCAGGCGGCGCCCCAGCGCCTAAAAAATTCACTGTGTGGCACTTCTATCCTAATGAATTTGCCAAAATGGCGCTTTTAACCCAAAATTTGGGGGTTTACTTTTGATTAACCTTAACCAAACTTCTTGACACAGTCAAGACAAATTAACCAATATAATTAAGTTCTCATTAATTATATTCCCATGTATTTATTAATTAATTTTCCCAGTTAATTAAATTGTTCCTGAGACACCTAGTCTCCAAGATTGATTTGGCCAATCTTGCCTTCTGTTCTTTTATTAAATATAGATACTAAGTTTTCAGGAATCTTTATCTGAAGAATTCCAGCCAAATCTATCTACATAAAACAAACAGTAAAAACAGAGCAACTTTATATTTTGGAGTATTTATTTGGCTAAATACTTAACAGTGACTGATTTATGGTCACAAGTGGGGAAATAGGCTGTTGCAGATGCAACAGCCACAAAGAAGACAAAAATCCTCCTAGCGGACTTTGGGATGGCCTGGAGTGCAGATGAGACAAGGCTCCCTTTGGCAATGAATCTTAACTTTGCCAAGACCAAACATGAGACTAATATCAGCGCAGTGTACAACAAACTTTTTGAGTTTACTGAAGCCTTTGCCCAGCAAAGGCTTCACCTCGTGGTTTATCTGGGATGCCTTTTCTTCTTTGGGATGAGCGCCAGTGTAGAGGACCTGGACAGGGTCCCTCTTGGGATGGACAAGGCCAGGCACTCCCTGGACGGAAAGAAGGGACCCCAGGGCTACAACTCAGTCAATCACATGATTTAGGACACCCAGGTCCTGGCTAGGATTTACAGGACTGTAGCCCCACCAAACAGCTGCTCCTGAACTCCCACCTGACCCTACTGCCTTTTAAAAGTTTCTGAGAATAATTCAATTAGGGTGTATCCATCGTATACAGTGTGGCAGTGGAGGTTGTACACCACCTCCATTGCCGGGTGGGTACATACCAAAGTACCCATTACAGGTGCTCATGATGTTTCTCTATACCAATAAATATCTTTACACTTTAGATTAAATTTATTATAATTAATTTTTAAATTACTTTTGTTTTAGTGAAATATACTTAAAAATCCTATAAAAGGTCTTTATATATGCATATTAAAATCTATTAATAAAAATCACAATTACCTTGAGAGCTTTACCGTTATTTTATAATTTAATTTTTATATTTATTGACAAGAGTGGTATAAATATTTTTGTGTAATCCAGTATTAAGTGTTTGGGATAGCAAGCAGAGGCTATAATAAAAAATATAAAATAAATAAATTACAAACCTTCATTGATGGTCCCACTGAATGTGATTGTGGGCTTGGAAGCTTCTAAATAGTAAATTAGAATATAAAAAAGTCTGACACATTAAGCCTTTAATTGATTTGCTGTTGGGCAAGGCACATAGGGAGAAATAATCAGTGTGTCCATAGAATTTGGCCACAGTCTCAGCTGGGAGGGTGTGGATCCTGGCCTGGAGTAAATCAAACAGGTCCTTGGTCCCAGTTGGGGTCCCTTGCTTGACAAATTGCTTGAGCCACCCAAATACCTCCTTGATGGGATTTAGGAAGGGCAAATAAGTGGGGAAGAAGGGAAAGCATAAATTTTCTGCGACTAATTGCTGGGGGGCACTGCAATGCCTGTATCAATCATTGGAAATTCTTCAAGGATATCTGCCACCTTGTGAAGACCAAAATTATCTAGTACTGTTACGTTGGTGAAGCCCTGACTTGTGCGTCTCAAGTGCTCCTGGACCAATCAGAGAAATGATAGGAAGGTCTGGCTAAAGTGGGAGTCTAGTATCATTTGAAAGAGCTCAATCCCCTTTGGACTGAGGAGAGCCACCATTGAATAGGCCATGGCGCAGACTGCAGCATTCTGAGCTATCCTGTCATTTGAGCCTTTGGGGACATACCCATATGCATTAAACATAGACAAGGCAAATGCTGATTTGTCAATGTAACAGAATTTGACTGTCCCCTTGGCTTTGAGGGCAGTGTACGCCTCTGCATATTTTTTAAGGGTCTCAATGTTGGTTGGGCTGTTTCTATTATAGGGAGATACCCTGGGGTCTTTTTCAGGAAAAGTGCATCCCCTTAACCAGATGGTAGTAAAAGGAAATTGAGGCCTCAACCCCAAAAGTAGAATTGATTTTGGCCTGTATATTTGCCAGTTCAAGATGACAGTCCTTGGTTATCCACTGGCGGATTGTACATTTGTGCTCCTTGGTGAGCATAATGGAAACCCACAAGGATTTCTCTGCAGTAAGGACTCGGCCAGTATTGATGAAATTTGTTAAGTGCCTTGAAGGTGTACTTGGGATCCACTCCAACAATGACCGCGGCCACCTTGTAGTCACCAGATTCTTGCATGAGCCAGAGAAGGATGATGTGCTTTATATCAGGAATGCGCTTCTGGGCGGGCTTTGTGGGTTCAGACAAGCCAGGATCTTGATTGGTGACAGGCTTGCAAGGCATGGGCACCTTGTTGTAGAACACAGCAACTTTATTTAACACTAACTGCCCCTCTGGTTCTATAGAACTTGAGCTTGTTGTATTCTTGGTTGCCATCACTAATGTAGGGCTCATAGCTGGTGTCAAACACAGGCTTAACCTTCTCCATCATGGCTGACGGGACTGGCTCTTATTGGTATGCAGCGTCAAACACATAGGAGGTAAGTTCATCTCTTTTTTACTGACTGTTTTGATTGTGGTAACCTTAATGGGCTTCTGGGTCAGTTTGGGGACCCAAGGGTTGATGCTCTTCACCCTAGCAGCTTGTGCTCCTTGAACTGGCTGTGTCAGTGCAGCGTCACCATTGAACTCTCCTCTGTCTCTTTCCTGAGTAGGCACTTGTGTTGCACTAAATTTGTTCTTTGACCTGCAAGAATAACTGCAACTGCGGCGCAAAACAGGTGCATTGGTACTCTGTTATTGTGTTCCTTCCATTTTGAGAATTTAATAAAATACTAAATAAATTTTAATTAAGTTACTCCCTAAATTTAATTTTTTCTTTTATCTGAATATGTATATTTAATTAAAGTTTTTCCCACCCAATATCCCAATTATAGATTTTTTTTCTTAGTTAGTTGTTTTTGGTTTTACAATGCCCATTCTAGAATACTCAAAAAAATCCACCCATTTTCCTAGATTTTACTGCCAAATTCAAACACCCAACACAATATTTTAAAATTTATGTTTCAGATCCCATGTCTTATTTTAGATACCTTGGTATCATTCTTGATTGAAATCTATTGCACACAAAATTTGAGTGATTTTGTTTACATAGTGAGTTGCTATTGTGTTTTGGTTTTGGGTTGAGATTTTAATCACCGCGCCTGGGTGTATTTCATCATCAATTCACATAGTAAATATATGTACACCAAAGGTAAAATCACACTGTTTTGTTTGTGAATCAATGTATTTTGGATTGTATTTTGAATATTCTTGCTTGATGTGTGAGCAATTCTTTGCTGTGTTGACCCATTTTGTCCATTAACACCAAAAATCCCTGTTAACAGGGTGTATAATTTAACCTGATAGTTGGGATTTGCTTAAATCTGAAATTATGTTGTTTAAATCTGAGGTATTTTTGGTTGTTCCCATATCTTTTAAAACTGCTGTACCACTGTTTATTGCTTATTTTCTAAGATTAAAAATCTTCAGGGTAAAGTTATAATTAATTAAAAAAATCAGCAACATCCAGAAACAAATAATTAAAAAATTCACAATTTACTATAGTGTCAACATGGCTAATGTCAGCATGAGAGATGTTACCCTCTACTCTACCTATATAAAGATGAGCCAACAGGTTGATCATGACTATGCAATCAATTGATTGAACCTATTTTGAAATAATATCACCCCTTTTGAGAAGACTTGTGGTAGAGACTGAACTGTTATTAAACAAATAAGAGCCCCAAAGGATGATGAGTTGAACAAGTGATTTCAAGAACACTAATTTAGCTTTGAAAATCATAAATGATATATCTGAAGGCTACTTTAAAACTCACCATTGATGACAGAATATTCACCCAATTTTTGGCTAATTTCTCCAAGCATGAGACAGAGCATGGACTATTTCCCAAATATTTCCCTGGGCATAGATCAGGGTACCACCCAATGACTGTCATCAAAACAAGAATGCATACACCTAGATGATAACAATCCTGTAAAGATAAAACAATATAGGATAATATTAATTCCATACCAGACTACTATTCTGGTTGGAAGCCTAGCATTGAGGTTTTGTGTTTGAGCTCTGGAGATGATAGGACTTCCAGAAAAAGTTAGAACCATCAAACATCTGTTTGGAAAAAAACTAGCTTTTTTATTAAAATTCATTCCAAATTGACACAGAGGGAAGTCAATTACAATGCATAATTTTTACTTCAGAGCAAACTTGCAGTAATATCAGAGTTACCAGACCTATATTGTTGGTTTTTCTGGGATCTCTTTGTGGCTATATTCCTACTCAACTTAGCTGTTGGCAAATTGTACCTCAAATTAACAACTTTCTCACATGTTTCCTTGATTAATATCAGGATATAAGACTGCCAGAACAAATAAAGCACATTTATTGATAGCACATCTTTATGAATACAGATAACTCAATATCAATATCCCCATAATATGGCAAAAACCCGTAAACATAATTCTATTAAAAAATGTATTAACCGGGAGTAATCAGAGATGTTGTGGTGAAATTCACTTTACTTTATTAGAATATATGAGTAACAAACTTTTACTCTAAGGTTAAACAATACTTTTACTTTTATAGAATGACTCTGATTTATCAAATACTCTCTTTGTATCTAAACTTTTCTATCCATGATCAAAGAATGTTGCATGTTTTTAAATTCAGTTACTTTTTTAGAGAAATCATATTTGATCTAGAAATATAATTTAAGTAAGTAATAAATGTGGTAGTATACACCATCTCAAAAATGGCACTTAGATTTACGCCACCTCAAATATTTTATTAGTAATTTTATTTTTTTGTGATTCAAAATCACTAACACAAAAAAAGTCATCTCAAATTAAATTTAAATTTACATATACTTTCATGATGTGGCATCTTGAATTTACACCATCTTGATTTCATCACTTCAAGTCAGATTAATTAACTCTTATTTTGCTAAGTTTATTTACATATGCAATCACTTAGTGTGGAGCGTGTTTACACCATCTTGAAATTACATCATTTCAAATCACGCTATTTATCTTTACTAAAATAAGCTTATTCCCAAACTAAAATAAAGCTTGTTTTATAGTGCCAGAAGATGTTCCTATAGTATTAATCTAAGACACGTATACTAAGAACAACCTGAAATAATGCCACTTTGATAGTCCTTCTAGTGATTATCATTTCTGGGTAAAAAACCAGTTTTTCTATATTTAATTTATAACTTTATTATAAATGAATACATTGATAAGGAATATATTAATAAAAAAATATTTTAATAGTAATTTTAATATGGAAGGGGGTGATCACGCCATTTCAACTTACATCACTCTAAATTTTAACTGGGTTCAATATCACCCAATTGATTTGATGCTCAGAATGAATAGGGGAAAATAAGGGGAAATTGCATATGACGCCAAGCTACGCTATATTGATTCCCCCACTGTGATTCTTGCTTTCCACTTTTCAAAAGTACAAATTGACGTTAAAATCATTACAATAAAAATGTAAGAAAGCATATGAAAATTTGCAGATATATATTTTTTATCTCCTCTAAACAACTGGATACTTTTAACCCCAGTTGTATAAGTTAATTTTTGTGAGATTCAAGTTTTACTCTTTGGCCTGGTTGAAGTAGCTCCACTGGAAATTTGTTAATTTAATATAATGATCAAAAACACTATGTTTTTGAGCTACGGCACCTTGATTAAGTCACTTTGAAAAACCAATTTTGACTTCAAGGTTTCAGTCAAAACTCAAAGTTTTGCCTACTTGCGCTACTAATAAAAATTTATTTTACCATGTAAAAACTTTAGAATTTGGTATTATATATTTCAAGTCTTCTGTACAAGAATATATAAAAATAATTGACTACTTTTTATATTAATTCATTCTCATTTTTCTCTTTAAAAACAACACCCAAATTGCTCAAATTTTGATATTAATTCACTTTTAGATGCCTCCCAAGTCAATCAATAAAGCTGCGTCCAAGGCCACCAAGGCCTCAAGTACAAGGTCACTCCTCCCAAGGCCAAAAAGGCCAAGAATACCCCAAAGAAGCAGCCTTATAAAGCCAAAGCTTCCCCAAGACCCCAACTTCATCACCTGAACCAGAGGGAAACAATCCTACCCCTCCTCACTCTCCTTTTGTTTACTTGCCTTCAGACCACCAAGAGAAGCTGCTTGAGTTCAATTGACACTTTGATCCCACCTCAGAGCCTGAAGAGGATCAGGAGCCTGAGCCTGGTGCTCCTGAAGATGAGCAATTGAGCTCTGGGATCTTAACACCGTCCACAATATATGCAATTGAAATGGCACCTTTGCTGTGCCCACCACATACAAAGCCAGCACCCATAATGACTAGAAAGGGGGTGCTGGCTCTGTTTACAAGGGCTAAAGCTTCAGCTGTAAGAATGAAAAGAAACCAATCCACCAATATCACTATAAATGTGATAATTTTGGGTGCCCTGCTAGGCTCACTACATACAGGCTCACTAGATTCAAGGCCCTGACTACTGGCCATGTCTGCACCAAGCCCTTTGACCCCTTGTATCACCTGATCTGCTGGTTTCTTTACCAGGTGATCCCAACCACCAAAGACCAAACCGCCACTGAGGTTGTCAATGATACCCTCCTCAATTTAAACAACACCCAGCTTGCCACTGTTGGTGGCGCCACTAAATTGCAGAGATAACTCAATGATCAGAGGTATGCCCTGAGAACTGAAGCCGTCAGCGCTACGTCAATTGACCTGTTGATCCTAACCAAGGAGCAGAAACTTCCGCGCTGTAAAGAGATATTCCTCCCCCACAATAATGACCAGCATGCACATGAGCAAATTATTTGCTTTGGTAACTCCCAGAATCTTTGCAACCTTCTCAACTGCAAGACCTGGATTGAAGATAGAACTTTCTCCACCCGCCTAAAGCTATTTAGCCAGCTTTAGAACATCCATGGGCAGATGAGAAATCTGGTTTTTCCCTGGTCTTCCTTTACTTCCAAACAAGAATCAGGAAACTTATGTCTGTGCTATTTCAATTTTAAAGGTCAAGTTGGATGAGATCCTCCCAACCATCAAAGAGAAGCCAAAGGAGACTAGAGGGTGCAAGAAGAGGACCCCCTCCCAGGATGAAGACGCCCCCACCCTCAAGAAGCAGCCAGAAAGCCTACCATGTCATTAATATCTGGTAGTCAATTTTGAGCAGTATCAGGCCAATGCTTTTATCAAAGTCTTCAAGAGCTCCCCCAGGGATGCTACTTTCACTTTCAGCAGGCACTTTGCCGTGCCTTCAAAAATGCTCAGATCTGCATGAGCTTGTCAACACAGAGGGCTAAAAAGAGGCCAAGGAAGTATTTTTGATTGCTTTGCTTCCCTTGCATTGGTTAGAAGGAAGGAGAAAAATGCCTTCTATGGTGCCCTCCTCCATCACACATATATCATAGCCAACCAGGCAACCTTTGTGCCTTTTTGTCAGGAATATTCCTGACAACACTGTGGTTCAGAATGATATTTTGTGTACAATTAATTGTAAAAAACAAAATAAAAAATGGCAGCAGTTTTCCCTTATTGGGGAAACTACTGCGGGAAGCTGGGGCCATAAAACAAGAATTAAAAATAAAAGTTTTAATTTGGACAGGATTTATACCCCGTCTGCGGGCCGTGGGGCCGTCCGCAGGCCGCAGGCCGCAGGCTGCCACCCGACTGCCAGGCGCCCACCCACCCACCACTGCCAGCCAGTCTCCCACCCAGGCCGCCAAATAAGGAAATTTCCAAAAGGGGAAACCCAAAAAAGCAATTTCCCCAAACCCAAATTGAGGGGGAACTGCTGCCCAAATTTGGAATTTATCAAATTTGGGAGGGGCTGACAAGCTGCTCAACCCATCCATTCCTGCATTAACTGCAGAATTCAAAATTGGATGCATGAAAGCATCCAATGATACACCAAGCCCATGCAAGCCCAGAGATAACAATTCATTGCCTGCACACCACTACCAATTCCCCTCCCAGAAGGGAATTCCAGACAACACCAAGTGTTTGGGGTTCCCTGTCCAGTGTTTTACTCTATTCATGCCACCACAAGGATGATAGTATATAATAAAGCCAATTCACTTGATGGTAGTTTGTGCTATCATTGAATGAAATTACCTCTCAATAGTATCAAATAAATCAAAACCAGAACTTTTACTCTACAAGAAAGTTAAGACACTAAGCTTTGTCTGCCCTTTCCCAGGATCAGAAGATGAACCATTTAATCTTCTCAGCTGTACTCACAGCCTGCCTCGGGATTGGGGGCCACCAATACACTCACCAGCATGGGCCGTACAATAAATCACCCAACAAGTACTTCTACAAGGAGCCAGTGCATCTAAACTCCTCTGAGACGTACTCCTGGCCCACGCTGGTGTCGCCCCGCTCCACCCAGCATGTAGCTATATACACCTTTATATTCTACGTGCTTACATACTTTGCTGATAATTTTGGAAGATTTAACATACACACCAAGGTCTTCAGATGGATGATGACGGTCTACCCCATTGTGATGGCACTCACAGGATTCCAAGTCGCCAACTTGGTACCCTACCTTACTAAAATACTCCCTCATTTTCTGGGGCTTTACACTTTTATTGAGTATTTCAAAACTCAATGGATTGGTATTTTTCAGGGAGCTGCCACATCAGAAAAGGCAGTGACTCAATCACCTGGAACTGCTTCAATCAGGGCAAAGAAAGCCTCATCAATACCACCTCTTCCCTTGAAGGGTGGCATAGCCAGTTTGAAACTAGGGTCAGGGTCAAGAAACCCAAATTTAATAAGATTCTTATCCATCTCAAAACCCAGCAGGCCATCTCTGCCTGGCTCTTCAAGAATGGCATAAAGACCAAGGACAATCCCCCTAAGAAGACCAAGTCAGTGAAAAAGTACACAGGGATTAGCAAGGTTGTTCTTGCATACTATCCTAAGGATAGAAAGCTTGATAATCTTCAAGCTCTCAGTTGCTCTTTCTACCAATGTTTGGGCTATTTTCCTATAAACACCACCCTATCTTCTCTCTTCTTTCCTTTACTTTTATCATTATTTTAATTTTATTTAGTATTTAGTACAAATATCTGCTTATTTTAAAGTATAGATCATATTTACAATAGATGAAATGGTTGTTTTTGTGTATATTTTGACTTTGGGGCTTTACATAGCCTTTTTGCTACAAATCAACCCCATTATTTTGTTGCAGATTTGGAATTCTGAGGATTTTTTAAGCCTAGAATTTTTTTATAATTTACTTTTTGAGATTCTTTTGGGTTATTTTTGGTGTTTAAAAAATTTGAAATTTTAAAACTGGTTCTTGTTAGTTGCAATGCCATAAATCAAATGGTGTTTTTACCATAAATTGAGATAGCTGAAAATTGAGATGGCCTATTTTGAGATATTGTAAATTGAGATGCTGTTTTTGAAATGGGTTGTCCTACCATATATACATTGGTAAAAAATAGTAAACAAGCTTATATTCAAAACTTATCTGATTGCTAGTGGATCTATTATTAGTTCAGGTTCTCTAATACTCAAGCAATGTTTCAAAAAATAGGAAAAAGCTGCTATGGCCCAGCTTGGCTAGCTTTCCAAAATGAGCTGATTTTTAAAAAATATATTTATGTAATTGAAATAAAAATTAACTGCTCTGGATGTGGTGTCCCACATCAGGAAGCCAGGCTATGCTAAGACGGTAACTGTGGTAAGTTTGACTCCCTGGTGATCAACTCCCTGGTACTTGACACTTTGTTGAGTACCAGGGAGTTGAGTGCCGCATATGTGAATCTATTAGTATTTTTGGCTTAACTGATTTTAAGCTAATTTTTACTAGTAATTTAGGGGGTTAAAACCAAAAACCAAGTTTAAATTCACTTGAATTCAACTCTGTTTAATAAATTGGTTAGCTAAAAGATGGATTTAAGGGGCAATTTATAAGCATATTTACTAATAGAAATGAAAACGCTTGTGTTCAACACTCTAAAAAAGTGATCAGTTTGACACTTTTCAGCCAAATCTTAATTTCTTTAATAAAATACATATGTGCTTATATAAAATTTATTATTTACTATTATATTTTCATTATTAGTCTCTATAGTTGTAAGTTAGGCTCCCAAGCACCACTATACTGGATTTAGTGATATAGACATTAATCAAATACCCCACTTGTTTTACAATATGTCATTCCTGGGTTTGTGGATTAAGTGGTGCCACATAATTTAAGCCTGAATTATTAAGAGATTTCATATGTAATTTATAAAAAACAGAAACTTGACTCACCCTCTGTTTGACTCTATCTTCTTGCCATGCAATTGGTTTCAGATTTAACTAATTAAAGGCTTGGAATTAAGGCTAAATTAATAAGTGACACACTATGAGCGCAACTCATCCACTTGACACTTTAACTTTGGAATTAGTACAGAGAGCTTCTTAACGTATTAACCAACACTATGGTAAATAATTCACTCCCAGCTCCTCACAGCATATTATTATCACTAATAAACACCTTTCCACTCATTTACTTTTTTAACTTATGTTGTTTTTTTATTTTTGAGCATATGAAACTGCCTTGCTTTTGGGTTAACTTTTGAACCTGTTTTAAATTTAAGCAAGGTTTATATGTAAAAAACATAGTAAATTCAATTTTTCTGCTTGACTCTGGCATATTCAACAGTGAGAATTTAGCTTTTCCCAGCTGGTTGGCAGTGCCAAACTTGACACTTTACTATGTTTTGAATTTTCAACTCTCAATAAAAAATTCCACATGATATTTTTTGCACCTAAAATCTACTACTCTTCCTACTACTCTTCATACTACTTTTATATACTTTTTTGATTTTTAATTATACTTTTACATTGATTTAGCAATAAGATGTTATGCTGAACCTAACATCTTTGATGCTTCATAATAAATTCACTTATTTTCTATGTTTTAACCTATATCTATACTTTGAGTTTCTATTTTACTTCTATTTACTTTTTTATGTTTTTTTCTTGATAAATAAAACTTTATTTGCATATTTTTCATTTAACTTTTGTTTTGCTTTAACTCTTTGTGTTTCATATCTTTTACACTGTTTTATTTACAAATCAAACTTTTCTTTAGACAGGATCTGTTGTGAATAACGGCATTCACCATGTTTCAATTTTGCCTTTGGTGGGCCATTTCAAAGATGAATCTCTTGCTTTTGCTTTTGACTCTTGAAATGAACTGGCTTCCGCTTCAGGAAATATGATTGTTTGGTTTCCTGACTCTGTGTAACTCACTTGCCCCACTCATGCTTGTGGCGAGTGATCCTACCATCCTGGTAGTGTTTTGTGGTATTCCTAATCACTATATAATACATTTCCTATTCTACCAATAAACTTAAGTTCTATTCACATTTTTGTCTTTGTATCTTCTGTACTTCTGCGCCTCTCTCTAGCCACACCTAGTAGAGATTATTCATCCAGGGCCACAAGGTAAACGCAATTGCCTTCCCTGTCATCTAACCAAGACTTAGTACAAATCCAATCCTAAGGTTAGGATTTCCTGTTGTGTTTCTGTGCCGCGCCTCAGAACACGACAAAAATGGTGCTCACTACAGGGGCTGTAAGCCCCTTGGTTATCCCCTTTGCATCTACGTTTGCAGGTCCCTTGCCTCCGCCTATTTGGGAGTTAACCTCGCCTGAAATTACCAGCCCTCCTATTGAGGAAGACATTGCCAACCCGCCTATTGTCCTTACTATACTGAACCTTGGGAATGGTCCTGCCTAGTTGCTTACCCTATGGGTACCCCTGACTTGGAAAAAGTCATGGTGGTAGCCCTTGGGATAGCTCAGGACAGGGCCATCCCTCGCTTTCAGCTACAGTTAAGCCGTGCCAAATATTATGAGTTAATTGTGGCCCCTCAGTTCCCACAACATCTCCTCTCAGCAGCTGGTTCCGCTGATCATCTGTTATCATCCTTTGTACAGCCCGCCTTGGCCCACCACCAGATGGTGTTGGGACTCCACATCCAAGATATCTTGTCTCTACAAGTGGCTGTTACCCATCATTGGGACCAGTTTGCTGCCTACCAACAGTGGATTCATTCCCTGTTCTCCCTGGTATCTGATAATCAGCGTGATTTGGTCATCTCTCAAACACGTTTAGTCAATTCCATCAAGAAAATGTGCCAGTCCATCCCTGAGTACGTTAGGGAGCAACTACATGAGTTTCACCAGTTAGAACAACCCTGGCAAACTCAAGTAGACTCCACCCTAAACGCTTATCTCTCCAACTTTGAGCGCCTAGTGCAACAGCTCAATGCATTTAGTGTCTATTCATTTGAGCAATTGCAACAGGTAGCTGACCTTACCGCCCAAGGTCTAAATGAACTCAGTGCAGAATTTGATCAAGAGAGAGCTACCACTGCTGCTGCTATAGCCAAACTTCAGAGTCAGGTGGATGAGCTGTCTACTTCCAAACCTGATGTCCTGCCTTCTCCTCCTGCTGATGATCTGGTGGACAGAGAGCAGAGAATCTGGGAGGCCATCCAAGAATTACGTGCTTCCACTTGTAGCCAAGCACGTCCTACTGAAATGCCTCAACCTGACCCCCAGGTTCTTGCGCTGACTGCTCAGGTCGCGGAACTACAGCAAGAAGTTGCTGCTTTACGTGAGGTAGTGACAGCCGCTGCTAGCCCACTCGGGGTTAATGAGGAAGATGGCTGTTGTCCTGGTTTGGCGGGGGCTCCTTGAATCCACTGTGCTAGGGAGTTGATTGCCCTAGCTAATGAGGTGGACCATTTGAAACGAGATCAGACTGAGTTGGACAGAGACGTACAGGAGATGAGTGAGCTGATAGATTCAGTAAACAACAGATTTGCCCCCTGCTTATCAGTGGGGCCATCCCTTACTTTGCAGCTGGCTTGACTCTCCACTGTTGTCACTACCCAAGGACAACGCCTAAATGTTACTGAACAACAGACCACTCTAGCCAACACTACGGGTGCCAGAACCTCCAAGACTCTGACGACCCTTGAAGAAAGTGTTCAACAACTATGGGCTAGACAACCCCCCTCCAACTCTGAAGCTGAGTTCTCCCTGCATATAAATGTACTCAATAGCAGCAATGGTGGTCCAGCTCCCAAGGCACACTTCAATCCTACTTTTAAACAAGTCTTTGATCCCAAAACCTCAACTATTGCGGCTTTCTTAACTATTTATGAGACTGCCATGAGACAAGCATCAGATGAGGTTAAAAAGGAACACATTCTAACCTGTCTACACCCGACCTGTCAAGAGGTAGTTGTGCCCAAGCTGCCCACCATCAAGACCTGGGAAGACATGAAACAGCTCCTGATTGACAAATTTGGTGGTGATCTTAGCCTGGAGGTGAAAAAGGATGCCTTCATGCACATATCATTCAAGCCCAAAGAGATGTTAGCTGAATTTGCAGACAGATTTTACATGGAGGGACAACAATTAATAATAAGCAGGCAATTGACAGTGCATGAAGTTTATATGACCTGCGCCCAAGCCCTCAAGGTGAATCAACTCCTGTGCCTTCATTTCAAGGCCCGCAAGGCTATGCTGTCCTCCATGAAAAGTATAAAGACACTGCTACAGTATATGCATCTTACCTATTCTGGGAAAGTTGTTTGGGAGAGTTGTGCCGCTTCCAACTCTGGCTTCTCTTCTCGCAGTCCTTGTATCCTCACCATGAACTCGCAAAATCCTCCTCAACGTCAGGGTTGCCACAATTGCGGTCAGATAGGCCACCACTCTCGCGTTTGCACCAATCCGCAGGTTGAAGGAGATGATCCCAAGGATCAGTCGGGAAAATAACAGTCAACCTAGAGGCAGAGACACTCTTGGTTGACAATTCTTCCCAGTTTCCTTCTACACCTCTGCCTGCTACTGACTCTGAGCCTGCTGATGATGAAGCTCCTCTTATCCTCCTTCTGTTCCACGACATTTCTGATGATTCTGACATGGACAAATCTGATGTTGAAGACCATGATGTATACAAGTATTCTGTTCTTGCCGTCCCTGAGACTATTGCAGTTCCCTACAAGCTACAATCTGGGAAGACTACAACTACCTCCAAGCCCTTGTCTGAGGCCAAAGCGGTTGTCTCCTGTCCTTATCTTACTCAGGCAAAACGGTCCCCTGTATTAGTGGAATCATCAGAGGAAGCCGCTGAAGTTGCAGACGCTGTTTTCAAGAATGTATCTGTCTCACTCCCTCTCCAAACTGTATACAAGGAGTTTACGGGACTACAATGCATGATTGAGAAATGGGACAAGGAACTAGCTGAGGCACAGGATATCTTGGCTGTTCTGCCACTCTTTGGACGCACCACCACCTGAGTAGAAATATCTATCCAAAAAGTCAAGATCAAAGCCGTCCTGGACACCGGTTCTCCTGTCAATGTTGTTTCTTCTAAACTGGTGAAGAAACTTAAGCTGGCCCCTGATCTCAACTACCATCAATCCTATGGCACCCTGGTCTCTCCATGACTTGCACCATTGGTGTGTACTCTGCCTTACCAATGTGATTTGGTAAACTCATGTTGGCTGCGCCAGCTGTTGTTCTAGAAAATGAGAGCTATGACCTTTTGGTTGGTACCCAGTTCCTTTGGGAATATAATGGGATCATCAACCTAAAGGATGGTTATCTTTCTATCCTAGGGTACAAAGTCCCTCTGATCTTTGAGGAGCCAATCAAAGTTCCTGGTAAACGTTTGAAGACATGTACTCTGGAGTACCCCACTGTGGTTTTCACCCTAAAATACCAAACCCACTCCACCAACATGAAGTGCCCCCCATGGCTTGCCCTGCGTCTGAGGGAATTCCTCTCATGGCCACGTCTGCTGTCACCATCTCTCCAGGCTCTCAGGAAATCCTAGACTCTCAGATATCATATGAACTGCCTGAACAGACTTTCTTAGAACTGTACTCCCCTCTGTCACTGGGGCGTAACAAGCCTTACCTTTGTCCTGGAATTCTGGATGTTTCCCACAAGGATCCCGTCCAATTACTAGTTGCCAACCTTACTGTGCTTCCTATGACTGTATCCAGAGGACAGGTCATTGGTTACAGAAAGTTGTTAAATGTTCCTGACGTCTTGTCTCTTCACCATTTTGGAACGTTTCAAGACTTTAACCTACCCAAAGACGAGCCTCAAGTCCTATCTCTGTTCACTGCCCAAGACTTCCCTCAGTTGTCCCTGGTTCAAAAAAAAAAAGAGGTGCTTGATTTACTAGACCAGTTCTCAGACATCTTTGCTAAAGATAGTACTGATTATGGGCTGGCTAAAGGTGTGATTCATCAGATCAACACAGGAGATGCTCCCCCCTTTTGTGCCAAGCCATACCGCCGCAGCCAAGTGGAAGATGCACAGGTTTTTAAGGAGCTCAAACAACTGCTGGATGCTGGACTGCTAGCTCCCTCTCAAAGTCCCTGGGCTTCCCCTCTGCTCATCTTACAGTAAAAGGATGGAGGCCACTGGATTGTGATGGACTATTGAAGGTTGAATTCTCTAACCAAGAAAGATTCCTATCCCTTACCGCGTATTGATGACACTCTTTGCCGCCTTGGAGGTTCTAAGTTTTTCTCCGCCATGGACTTGGCGTCTGGCTACTGGCAAGTTGACCTCTCTCCTGAAGACCGTCAGTAGGCTGCACTCATCACATCAGAAGGATTTTTTTGAGCCTACCCGCATGCTGCAAGGGCTCTTTAATGCCCCGGCAACTTTCCAGAGGGCCATGGACTCCATCCTGCGTGACTTGAAGTTGACATGTGTCTTAGTCTACCTAGATGATATAACAGTCTTCAGCGCAACTTTCACTGATCACCTAGCCCATCTTAAAGAGGTGTTCATAAAGATCCATGAAGCTGGCCTCAAGTTAAAGCCCTCTAAGTGTGCTTTCTTTAAAGAACACCTTAAATTCCTGGGCCATGAAGTAACCCAAACAGAGATTTGTCTAATGACCAAGAAGGTTGAAGTCATTGACAAAATGCTTCCGCCCACCAACCTCCAAGAAGTACAAGTCTTTCTGGGCATGATGGGTTACTATAGACAATTCATTCCTGATTTTGATGATACTAGCAAACCCCTGGTTCAACTGTTGTGTAATGTTCCTTTCAAATGGACTACCAGCCAACAGCAAGCCTTCGAGACTCTAAAGCAGAAACTCAAAGAAGCACCCATTTTAGTGTACCCCGACTACAATAAGGAATTCATCTTGTACACTGATGCTAGTGACCTTGCTATTGGGGCTATCTTGGCTCATCTCAACGACAAAGGTGTGGACCACCCTGTAGCCTATACTTCCTGTGTGCTAAATAATCATGAAAAGAATTATAGTGTTACAGAGAAGGAGTGCCTTACTGTGCTGCATGCAGTCAAATAATTCCGCCACTACGTATATGGTACCCATTTCACTGTTGTCACTGATCACGCTTTGCTCAAATGGTTACAACAACTTAAGGAGCCTGAAGGACGCTTAGCCAGATGGGCCCTCCGCCTGCAAGGTTATGACTTCACTGTGCTTCATTGCCCCGGGATTCAACATCAGAACGCAGATGGGTTGTCCCAAATGCCCATCCTTGCCCTACATCCTGCTGAGGCAGACCGCCTGTATGAGCTAATTGGCTACCCTTCTTCCTGGGAAAGTGAGACAGAAGAGGTTTGACTTGCCCTGTCCAAATTGTCTGAAGACACCCTCATATGTGGCAACTAACTCTTCAAGAAGGTGCGGGGTCAATACCTGCCAAACGTGCGCCCCAGTCTTTGCCTCTCCTTGGTGTCACAAGCTCATAGAGAAACTGGCCATGGAGGCATTGCCAAGACCTTTGACTGGCTTCAGAAGAATTACTTCTGGGAGAATCTTTGCCTGTTGATCCCAGATGTCATAGCTAGTTGCCATGACTGCCAACTTCAGAGATCCCAAGCTGCTTCTCATGAGTTCAAATTGGTCCCCCCTCAACATGCCTTTCACACTGTCAGCATTGATGCTGTAGGTCCTCTCCCCCGCTCATGTTCTGGATGCTGCTTTATCCTAATTGCTGTCAATCACTTCAGCAAGTGGGTAGAAGCTCGCCCTACTAAGGACATCACTGCTAAGACTACTGCTGCCTTCCTGCTGCAGGATATTTTCTACTGCCATGGCTGTCCTCAAGTGCTGTTATCAGATAACGGAACCAATTTCAATGCCAAACTTGTAACCTCTGTTGTTGAAGCTCTAGGAACTCACCAGTCTTTCTCTGCCCCCTATAATCCTTCCACTAATGGAGCAGTTGAGATTGCCAACTCAACACTGGTTTCTATCATGAGGAAACTCACCTACTCTGATGCTGCCAATTGGGATCTATACTTACCTGCTGCACTCTTTGCCTATTGTCTGAGCAGGCACCAGATCACAGGGTACTCCCCCTTTACCATGTTGTATGGGCATGAAGCCACCACTCCATTGCTCTTGGGGGCTCCCCCTACTCTCCTCTGATAAGGCCATGAACCCTGACAACCACATCAAAGACTTAGTCAACCGCATCATTGATATACAGGCCACTGCCTACACTTCCGCCTATAAGACTAAGATGCTTGAGCTCTCTCCTGACAATGCTGGGCGCTCCCCCTTGCCTGAGTTTGATGTTGGTGACCATGTCCTATACTATCAACACCGTGTGGGTGGGCGTGCACACAAGCTGGACTCCCTGTGAATTGGTCCTTTAGAGGTGACTTTCAAACAAGGATCTGAGTACACTGTAAAGCTCCTCTCCAGTGGTTGCCCTTTTTCTCATGTACACGCCAAGTTCCTCCGCAAGTATCACCCCCCTAAGGCCAATCTAGAGGGGGGCAATGTTGTGAATAACAGCATTCACCATGTTTTGATTTTGCCTTTGGTGGGCCATTTTGAAGACGAATCTCTTGCTTTCGCTTTTGACTCTCGAAATGAACTGGCTTCCGCTTCAGGAAATATGATTGTTCGGTTTCCTGACTCTGCACAACTCACTTGCCCCACTCATGCTTGTGGCGAGTGATCCTACCGTCCTGGTAGTGTTTTGTGGTATTCCTAATCACCATATAATACATTTCCTATTCTACCAATAAACTTAAGTTCTATTCGCATTTTTGTCTTTGTGTCTTCTGTACTTCCATGCCTCTTTCTAGCCACGCCTAGTAGAGATTATTCATCCAGGGCCGCAAGGTAAACACAATTGCCTTCCCCGTCATCTAACCAAGACTTAGTACAAATCAAATCCTAAGGTTAGAATTTCCTGTTATGTGTCTGTGCTGCGCCTCAGAACACGACAAGATCAAACAAGAACAGCCAACAGCCCAAGCGCCAAGCCTCCAAGGGCTCCAAAGAAACTGCCTCCACTCCCAAGCGTGCCAAGAAGCCTGCAAAGGCAGAGCCTCCAAATCTATCTCCCTCCATCCTCATCTTCCATATCCCCTTCACCTTCCCTCAAAAATTCCTCCCCAATAAATCTGATGGTGATCTTACAATCCACTCCTTTTACCACTCAGAGGCCAAGTCTGAGCCCACCAAGGAACAATGTACCAAGAATTCAAAGGCTGCCAAGGAGCTCACCTCTTCTTCTGGTAAGAAAAAAGAGGCTATTAAGCAGGCCTCAAAGAACCCTTCCCCTCCTCCTTCTGATGGCTCTTCCCCCTCCCTCATCAGACCCCCAGGATGAGCCTGAGGAATATTCCAAGAGCTTCAAAGCTTCTGGTCCTGTGTCTTGGGATCTACTTGCCATCCATAATATCTGCAATGTGGACAGAGAGTTCAAAGTCCCCAAGCGCTTCCCCAGTTCCCCCCATCATGTCAGTAAAGGGCGGCCCTGGCTACATTGCCAATAATTACATTTTCAACTGTAATAATCAAAAGCGCGCCACCAAGAGCAAGTACTTTGTATGTGAAGATAAGACTTGAGGGGCCTGGTTGAACACTGAGGGTTGGGAGCAGGTTACTGATGACAAGGGGGAGCACACCTGTGAGCTTCCCAATCATCTGATCACTTGTATACTGAAGTGGTACCTTGTCTAAGTCATCCCCACCTCTGCCAACCTCTGCACGTCATATCTGGCCATCAAGGCCCTCCAACATCTGCAGACCAACAGTCATAATTTGGTGCCCACCCAGGAACAACTTGTTAAATTCATCAGTGATAAGAGAATTTCTGCAAATCCTCCCCCCCAAGGCCTCTGATGTCCTCTCTGAGCTTACACTCACCCATGAGCTCAAGCAGCTTCTGAGTGGGGAGCGCTTCCTCCTCCATGACAACAGGTCTGGCAGCAAAGACCACATAATCTGCTATGCCACTCAGCAGAACCTGCTGGAGTTAAAAAGGGCTTCAACCTGGCTAGTTGATGCTACCTTTGCACTTGCCTCTGGATGTTCAAGCAGCTCTGGATGATCCATGCCCAGATTGACATCCAGGTGATTCCACTCACATTTTTTCTTCTTCCTGGGGCCACCAAGGCCATCTACATCTGTGCTTTATCCATCCTTTGCCAAGCACTTTCCCTCCTTCCTGACAACAACAATGCCAATAAGACCCCTCTACACCCGCACCAACCCTCCTGCTGCTGATAAGAACCAGGCCACCCTGGATTCAAGGGTAAAGTGAGGCTAAGAGCTCTTGGGCCTCACGTGTGCATCATGGACTTTGGGCCTGCTCAGTTCAATGCATCTGAGCAAATTTTCAGCAGGGAGGTGCAGGGGTGCCACTTCCACTTCCACCAAGAAGTTGCTTGCAACGTGCAGGCCCACGCCAAGCTTAGTAGGTTGAGCCGGAAGAACACTTTGGACATCTGCAAAATTTTGCTTGCACAATTTAGTGCCTTGGCTTTTTTAAAGCCAAGGCACACTGCACAGGGGTTTGAGGTTCTCTCAAAGAATCCTTACATAGTGAAACACCTGGAGTTCAAGCCTTTCCTCAATTACTTTGAGCCCCAGTGGATTAGGAAGGCTGTCACGCAGAGGCGAGGCAAGGCCTGTGCCAAGGCCAGCTGGAACGTGTACCGGGCGGCTGTCAGCGGGGAGCTGAAGACCACCTCAGCGCTAGAGGCTTACCACAAACACCTCAAGGCCAACTTTGGGCTTCATCAAAAGTTCAATATGTTTTTCTCTCTCCTGCAGCATGAGCAGGAGAAAACCATCTCCAAGCTGTGTGACTTGGCCAACCACATCCCCCACTAAGCCTACAACCCGCTCCACCCTCTTCACCAAGGCCATCCAGGGTGCGGCCAAGCACAAGTATAAGGCCTCTGAGCTTAAGCAGCAGCTTGAGCTTATTGCCACTGCCCTCCTAGAAGGGGCTAAAATGAAAAGGGGAAAGAAGGATGAAGAGTAAAATTGCTTGCTTGCTCGGTTATATGATTTTTACTTTTAACTTTTAACTTTTTAGTTTCAATTTTTCTTTTTAGTTTTGATTATTCAGCTTTTAGGTTTAATTTTTAAGTTTTTGATTTAGTTAGATAGCACTGATTATTTTATGTTTACATGGCAAGTTTGAGATGAATAGTTATGGTTGAAAGTGATTGGAATATCTTGATTTTTGTTAATTTACTAGAAAACATAAAATATTCACTTTTGTACTCTTATGAACTATATCAAATAAATATTAATATTTCTTCATATTTTGCACAACTTCTATTGTTGTGTATATCTTTATATTTGTTTCATTGGAGTTAACAATTTTTATGGTAATAAAAAATATTTTTATAATGAGTGTAAATTACATAGTAAAATGAGAAATATGTGTATATTTCTCCTTATTTACATTAGTTAAGGTATACTTTTTATTGCATTTTTGAGCTCTCTGGGGACACTTTAGTATACCATAGCTGTAAGGCTTAATTTTTTATATTAAAAGTTTTCAGTACATCAAGATCCGTTAATTAGAAAAGTGTCGATTTCCAGTTGTCAATCAGGGAAAAAGCTGAATTCTCACTTTACTATAGTGTCGAGCACCAGGGAGTTGATCACCAGGGAGTCGAACTTACCACAGGTGCCGCTAAGACAAACGTCCCTATTTCTAACTAGTCTTCACTAGTTTATTGGATAAATACGCAAACCAATATAAATCTTTATTTAATCAACCTACTATCACGGATTTATATATATAGTTCAGATAATAGATAAAATAAGTTTAGTACGACTTTTTTAAACAATTATTTTAGTTTAGATAATCCAGGGTGACTTTTAATTGATTCGACTTCTAATGTTAGATAGAAGTAGCATGTTATAGATAAGTTTCATATTAAGTACTATTAAGATATTTAACCTTGTCGTAATAAGTTATAAAAATGTTTATTTAAAAAATATTTTAAATATATGTAAAATTTATTTTTAATTTTTGGATAATATGCTATACTAGAAGAGTAAATTGTTATAAGCCATGGGTGTTTAGAACATATAAACAGCCTAACCGATAAAATAGTCCTGAATAAAGGTCCGAGTAAAGGTCACTAATAATTTCTAGGATACTCGCGCTGGTATATAAATTCTTGCCAAGCATGTGGATTACTTAAAGGCTAGGTGTGTACTTGCAAGAACTGCAGTCTGGCAAGAAAAATGTTACTCGTGCCAAACAGACACCACTGGATGAAGAAACCGAATTAAATTCCGTATGACAAGCTTCTACAGCAGAATCTACAGGTTCCCATAGCAGCTAACGATACCCTTAGAGACATTCAAATTATTGCGTGGCGGGAACCCCACAAACATAGGAAACAGAAGAACTCAAATGAAATATAGCAACAGGAAATAGGGGCAATCGAATATGAAAGGCACAGTAAAATAAACACTCGAAAATGAAACTCAAACACAAACACCAGAAACAGAAACACAAGAACCAGAGACACAAGGACACCCGAAGAAAAAAGACAAGAACCAGATAGGTCACCAAAAGAACAAAGAATCTGCAGATTCTAAGACGCTAAAAATGCAAAAAAAAACTCTTGTAAAAATTAAAATAATCATTACCTGGTCAGCAGGCGACCAAGTCAACAGGGCGGAGGAGGACCAGGAACACAGCCAGGTGGAGCAGGCGGACCAGGAACACACATCCAGACAGAGGAGGACCAGGGACTCAAGGTCAACCACAGCAGCTAGCCAGGCGGGACGAGACCAGGCCAAGGAAGGCGAGAGAGGTTCAAAGATAAAAATTTAATCCTAAAGGCTTGAATTTCGGGTCTGATCACAGCATATTTTATACTTGCTTTTGCTGAGCTCCAAAGATTGTTTATTTATGTAGCCTAAAATATCATTACATTGCAAAGTAATGTACTTGCCTTTCACTACTAACGTCAGATAATTCTCATTTCACTACTAACCTATGACACTTGACAATGGGAGTGATCTAATTCAAGCATCTATTTAACACAAAAGACCACGTCAACAAAACCAATCAAATGCGGCCAAACAGATACAATTACTCTCCAATGTGAAACCTTATCAGTGAAGTAAAAGTCGTCTTCTGCGTATCACATTGGTATGATTCTTTGTTTAATTAATATTCTGATTTTAAAAACAATGTTGAATGAAACTATTTTCGAAAGCAATCATTTATGGAAATCTAAAATATTAACATTAGGTACAAACTTTGGAGATGTTATATTTGGTATTCTTTAATAAACCAAAGTCTGTAAATTCCTTTAAATGATAAAAAATATTGGTACTCTCAAAATTTTATTATTAGCTTAAAATTTTATCCTCCTGTATTTTCTTCTACCCTTTTTATAAAATCACGCAAAATGTAATATTTCAAACCGGGGGATTATTATGAATAACTAGAATAGCTTTTTTAAAATGTAAAAGGAGTTTTTGCAAAAAAAAACCCGTATTACTTATCAGGTTTTACTAAAAATGCCACAGGCTTCATTTCAAATACGCATCCAGTCCAGAGAAGTGACAATCTAGGATCACCTTTTTAAACCTTTTTAAACCTTCATATAGTTAATATACTATTGTGAGCTCATTTTATACCGATTTTTTAAATAAATAACTGATACAAAGTGTAAAGATAACCACCAATTTTTAAAGGATTTAATTACTGATAAAGTCTAACATTTTTCTTTTTATTTACTTTTGCCATATCTAAAACATTTAAATTCGCTTTGAACAACCTTTATATGTTCTCTAAAAAACATAGTTGCACTTTACCTATAAGGTTTAGGATGAGTTATAAAAATATTGGATTGCCAAATCTCATGCCAGTTATAGGGTGGAATTAATTAATTTACACAGCCTTCTATTTAAACACATTTAATTATATAAAAATATACATCATTAAAGGGTTAAAGCCTGTAAATACATAAATGTGGACATAAATTTTAGGCAATAAAAGCAATTCATGACTTTGCATTTAATTAATGATGTAAAAGCATTATCAATCAGTGCATAAATTTAAATAGCAAAAAATAAAATAGAGGGGTAGCTTTATTTCCAAGCCCACAATTATTTACTCAAGCTGCTATAGTGGAGGTTGAAGTATATAAATTTAAAAAACAAATGAATTTTCTGAAAAGGATTCAAATGAATCAACTTAACTGGTTGTTCAATTTTTTCAGGGGTGGGATACACCATTCAGAAAGCCAAAACCGAAAATGCGCCATCTAGAAAAGTACGTCTAGAAAGCCACCATCTAGAAGAGTTGCCCAAAGCTGCCATCTAGAAATACTATATCAAATTTCTGGCTAAACTGTGCCTGATAATTTTAAACATACATCAAAGCCCAAAAAATGGTACAGCACACCATCTCAAAAAAGGTCATTTCAAAATACGCTGTCTTGAAATTACCTTATCTCAAAATTATAGTAAAAGCACCATTTTTAATTTATGGCATCACATCTATGAAAAACACATTTTAAAAATATAGTCTTTTTAAACTCCAAAAAAAGTCCAAATAAAATCTAAAAATAAGATTCAAAAAAATTTATAGGCTTAAAAAGGCCTTAGGATTCCAAATCTGCAATAAAAAATGGGGGTCAATTAGTAGCAACATAGTTGCGTAAAGCCCAAAAGTTAAAATATACCCAAAAACAACCATTTTCATCTATTTTAACTATCAACTATACTTTAAAATAAGCATACAATTGTACCAGATACTAAATAAAACTAAAATAATGATAAAAGTAAAGTGAAAAAGAGAGAAGATAGAGTGGTGCTTATTGCAAAAGGGCTCAAACATTGGTAGAAAGAGCAACTGAGATAGCTTGGAGATGCTCAAGCTTTCTATCCTTAGGATAGTATGCAAGAACAACCTTACTGATTTCTGTATATTTCTTTACAGCCTTAGTCTGCTTAGGGGGTCACCCTTGGTCTTCATACCAGTCTTAAAGAGGCGGGCAGAGATGGCCTGCTGTGTTTTTAGATGCACCCTTATCTTGTTGAATTTGGGCTTCTGAACCCTGACCCTTGTAGCAAACTGGCTAGGCCACCCTTCAAGGGAAGAGGTGGTCTTGATGAGGCTTTCTTTGCCCTGCTTGAAGCAGTTCAAGGTGATTGATCCACTGCCTTTTCTGATGTGGTGTGATCCTTGGAATATGCCAACCCATTGAGTTTCAAAATACTCCATGAATGGAGCAAAGACTGCCTGGTTGGCAAGGATATAAGGATGGCAGAGAAGGGTGTCATAGAAGGCATTGGTTTCCTCTTTTCTTACTAGGACAAGGATAGAAAAGCAGTTGAAGGTGTCTTTGGCCTCTTTAGTCCCTTCTGCATTGATGAGCTTATGCAGATCTGAGCATTTCTGAAGGTGGCAGCAGAGTGCCTGGCAGAAGTGGAAATAGCGTCCCTGGGGAGAGCTCTTGAAGACTTTGATAAAATCATTGGCCTGATCCTGCTCAAAATTGACTACCAGATATTCATGACATGGTAGGATTTCTGGCTGCTTCTTGAGGGTGGGGGTGTCTTCATCCTGGGAGGGGGTCTTCTTCTTTTGCCCTCTAGTCTCCTTGGGCTTTGTCAGAAATTGCTCCATTAATGCTATTTCAATATGGCCTTCAAATAATAATATGTGCAAAGATTTAGTTAGTTTTGCTTTTGACTTTGGATATTCCTTGATTTCTATAAATTTTGTTGACATCAATGTCCACCCATTCTGGATTCCATACCTGCCATCAACTGATCCTGGTATGATGTCAGCCCAATGTGACTCCCTCTGCCGCTCTGTCTACATAATGGGTGATCATTGGCCCTTGTCTACTATTTAAGTAGAATCATTTCTCCTAATAAAGTCAAGTTTATCCACATTTGCATTGGCTTTAATATTCTTCAAAGTTTTTCCTTTCCTTTTTGCCAAAAGGAATTCTTTATATTGTATTCCAGGAAATTAAGGTATGTGTCCTTAATTTTTTTCTGAAGGCTAACCCAAGGCTAGCTTCAAACCTCAAATCTTTTGTTATAAAGATTTCTCATTGTGTCCTCCTGGAAGTTGTCCTCAGGAGCTGAACACAACAAAATGGTGCTCACTACAGGGGCTGCAAGCCCCTTGGTTATCCCATTCCCACGTGCATTCTCTTTTCCTTCCCCCTTTTTTTCTGAAGTACCCAAGTAACCTAAAGTTTCTAGTCCCCCTCTAGAAGAAGATATCACCAATGCCCCCTCAACTCCCATGGTGTTGGTGTTGTCTCCTGGGCCCACTTTGCCCCCTTCCAGCTTTCTCAATCAACTATGAGCAAGCTTGTGCCGCTGCCTGCTTTCTCCTCCACACAGGCGCTGTGGCAATGCACACTATCCCTGGTCTCTGTCCTGGGTATGCTTCTGAAGACTTATATTCCTTCCTCTTGGATTTTGGTCTTCCCCCCGCGCTGATGGAGTCTATGGAGACAATTGGAATGTTGGTTAATCAATTCATCCAACCTGCACTGGTCCATCATCAGTTGGTGTTGGGATCTCAAAACCAGCTCTTGACTGCTGTAGCCACTGCCATCTCCAATAACCATGCACAGAACATGGCCTATCAAGAATGATCCATATTATATTTGCGTGTATTTTGGATAACCAGTGTGACTTGCTGGCCTCCCAGAAGTACATAACCTCATCACTGAATTCCCTTTGTTCCTTGCTCCCTGGGTACATCAAAGACCAACTATGCCAGCTGGATGAACATCAAGCTATGCAACAAGGACAAATAGAAATGGCTCTCTTGAAATGTTGTCAGGATTTTGAGACCTTGGTTAACCAGCTCAATCAATTTTGAGAACATGTCAATTCTCAACTTGAGTTGATTGGAGCCCACATTGATAATTGGGGCCAACATCTGCACCAACAATATGGTTTAGATAAAGCTGCACTAGGCAACATGCTAATTCAAGTTCAAAGCTATGTGAATGACAGGGTGGCCTCACTTGAAGTGATCTCCTTACTCCTTCTGTTGAAATACCATCTACCTTTGAGGCCAAGGTATAGGAAGCCATAGCCAAACTCAAGGTCACTACTCAACGCCAAGCCTCTGTTTGGAACTCTCCTCCAACTGAGCCTATGTATAACCCTTGCATTGCTTCATTGACAGACCAAGTAGCTAAACTGCGGGGCAAGATCAAGTATTTGTGACAATGCCTTTCTGATCCAGATGATTCATCCTCTGAATCAGGAAGTGAAGGAGAGGCAGAGGTCCTTGATACCCCTTTTCATACAGACCATGGGTGCTGCTCTGGTTTGGAAGGGCAACCTTGTGTCAGCTGTGCCCTTGGTTTGGATCATTTGGCAGCGGTAACAAATGACATTACAGATAGGCAGAACACTCTGGGTTGTGAAGTGTAGACCCTTACTTGCTTGAAAGAAACAGTGAATGGGCAGCTGACCCCTTTGACAGCACAGGCTACCGCCTTAGCCACTTGTGTCAATGGGATTGCAGGCACTTTGGCAGTGTAACAGATACAGGTTAATGAACTTGGAACTGTTGCCACTATATCAGGGATATCAGTAAACAAAACAGCTCTACTCTAGACACCTTGGAGGAGAGCCTTTGACTCCTCTGGGCTAGACAACCAGCTGCAGAATCTGAGATTAGGGAAAATCCCCACTTTGATATTATAAATCAAGGTGATACCTGCCAATCTACCTCATTGTCCATTGATCTGATTATAAGCCATCATTCAAACAAATATTTGACCCTAAGACCTCAAACATTGCCGCCTTCCTGACAATCTACAAAACTGCAATGTGTAGGGCTACTGACAAGCTTAAGAAGGAGCCTATTCTTACCTGTATAAATCATACTTCCCAATAAGTTGTAGTCTCTGAAATCCCCTCCATTGTCACTTGGGAGGATATAAAACACCTGCTTATTGATGAATTTTTTGAGGATCTCAGTATAGAGGTTAAGAAAGATGCCTTTATGCATATTGCTTTTAAACCCAAAGAAACTCTGGCTGAGTTTTCTGACTGCTTTTATATTGAGGGGCAACAACTCATTACCAGTTGTCAATTGACCCCCCAAGAGGTGCATACAGCATGCTCCAATGTGTTGAAGGTGAATCAGATCCCATGACTACACTTTAAGGCACATAAGGTATCTCTTACTTCCATAAAGAGCATCAAGATCCTCCTTTAAGACATGCACTTGACACATGGAGGTACTGTGGTTTGCGAGAATAAGGCTAATAGCACTGGAACTACCTCTTGTACCCCGCGCATCATGACTATTAGTTCAAGTGGACAGCCCAAAAGAGAAGGGTGTCTGTTGAGCAACTTGTAATATTGCTGGTATGTTCAAAGCTACAGATAGATGTTAGACTTGCCAATGTACTCTACCTAATCCTATGCAAGAGCACTACAGACTACAATAGAATAGAACTTTGAAGATAATTACATTTATTGATACTGGAGTACAATCTAGCCAGCAGCTGCAATCTATCCAGATGTAACTATGAACTTGTTATTGTCCTTTCAGGTGTCTATATCAATATATACTGCAACAACCCTTGTTCTTGTACTTTCAGACAGTTCTCAGTGGCTACCTTTGCAATAGGTCTATCTTTGCTGGCTACGCCCATCCTGATTGGCTGTCCTTGGCACGTGATATGCTACTGGCCTTAGCAGGCGTCCATGGCACCTCAGCTACAGCCTACGCTCTTCTTGAGCTAGCCTACTGTCATTTATTAATTGGCTGTATCTTACACGCCTATTATTGTGCTGGGAAACTACGCCATATTTAGTTGGTGCTTAGAAATTGTCCCTGTTCAGCCCTCCTACATTGGAAGGTAGAATTCCGGTATTCCATTTGCAGGGCTTAATCAGTGATCCTTTTCTGGTTGGCAAACCTTCTGCTTATTAATGCAACAAGTCAAATTAGGGATTATACACCGTATAATAGCAGACTCAATCCATTAGTGACTCAGAGGATTATCTGCTGTTTAATACTGACCCAAACCAATAAGGAACCCGATTATATGCCGTGTAATACTGACCCAGACTTGGTATTTCTTAGCCACTTGTATATCACTTGTTTGATATGGACATACAAGTTCATCAGGCTGTGTTGAGCTGAGTTGATACAACGTCCGGTAGGGTAGAATAGGTGATATACAATTGATGATTTTGTGATTACACGCCGTGTAATCAATGATATTCACTATATTGGCTAACGTTTATGCAGTGTATAATAAGTACATCAATTATAATATAGTAAGCAATATACGGTGTATAATCACATCACATTGAGACAATAAGTGATAATACAGTGTATAATTGTTACATCTATTATAATAAACTAGCAATTACACGGTGTATACTAACTGCACTTAATTAAGTGATAATCAAATGATAATACAGCTTATAATTGTTACATCTATTATAATAAACTAGCAATTATACGGTGTATAACTGCCATATCTATTAATATAATGATGACCAGTGATAATACAGCGTGTAACTGATTAAGATCTGTGTGCAATGATTAACCTGATCATTTGTGGTCAATCAGCCTAATCTCACAGTGTCACAACTGTGGACAAATTGAACACCACTCTTGTAACTGCACCAACCCTTGAGTAGAGGGTTGCAACCCAAAGGAACAGGTGGGAAAAGAGAGATCAGCTTAGAGGTGGAGACACTCTCTGCTGACCAATCTCCCCCGTCTCCTCTTGATCCTCCCTCTGATGAGGAGTCTCCCCCTTCAGCTGTGACAGAAAATGTGGGATAGTATGAAGCTGTTTTCCAAATGATGGGGAATCACCACCCAAATCCACATAGAATTAATGATTAACCACCAGCGCGGCTTCAGATATTTTTTTGTGAGATTTCCAATTGAGATACTAGGATTAAGTGAACTAATTAATCCCAACCAAAGTAACCCCAGATAAATAGCCTGTGAAAGCATCAGAGAATCTTCAGAATAAAATTCAGGACATTGAGATGCAACACAATTTTCATTTTCAAAGACAGGGGGACCACTCCAAGATTGGCAAGCATTGAATTAACATTGGGAGGTGCCAACAACAAAGTTCCAACGACAGGGCCCCATCTTCCAGTAATGATCCAGCTTAGAATCAGATTGTAGGGAATGTAGCGCAACATTCCAACTACAGGATGCATTTTTAAAAGTAAATTAGACCAAGGGATATTTGATTTTTATTGAGTAAATTTTTGGGAGGACTCAACTCATAGAGTTGAAACAGTGAAAATTATTCAATATATATCAAAAATTGACTAAGCAATACCACCTGGATCCTGGGCTCCTATCCCTTGCACATTGTCAAGTGAGTATCTGGTCCAGGTTGCAAAGAACCCTTGGGTGACCAATTTCTGACAACCATGCTGATTAATAAGTTTATATCTGGTGACCCATAAGTTACATCAATTTATTACCATCAGCTTACAGAGGGGAATTGGATTCAACCAACAAACTGGAGAAGCCATAACCCATTTACAATCAACCGTTTGATTCAAGTCCGTTAAATCAGTCAGCTTTGTTAAAGGTTTCCTGGCTTTCTGAGATTTCCTACTCAGCCAAATAATCCCCAGCATTGTGGAACTTACTGTGACATCAGCTGGTCAAACTATCCTTCACCTGTTCCACAATCTTTCTAGTGATTTTGAACCTGAAGATTCTGACTGCAATGAATCGGATAGTTATGGCTACTCTGTTTTGGCTGTCCTGGAAACTGTGTCAGTTCCTTACAAGCTTTACTCAGGGAAAACCACAACTACAGCTTGCCCATCTCCAACTATAGCCAAGGCTAATGTGGCTTGCCCCTACCTAGCTCAAGGGCAACAGCGCCCATGTTGAAACCAAAAATGTTGACAGTGGCCATGTTGACACTTTTAATATCAACACTATAGTAAAGTGACAACCTGGTTTTACATAATGTTGTCTCCTGGATGTTAGCACTTTTTTAAGTAACAGCACACTTTACACTGAACATTTTTAATATATTTTTTAAATAAGTTAATATACTAAAAATGACCCCAGAGAGGTCAAAAATGCAATATAAAAAATATTACAAGTAATAAGAATAAGGAGATATAACAAGTATTTTTCAATTTACTATGTAAATTACACTCTTTATTATAAAATTATTTTTATTCACATAAAATTAAAATTCCAATGAACCAAAAATAAAGATTTTTTATATCATAATAAATAAAAATTATAAGAAAATTATAATTTTAATTTATTATACTTTATATAAGCACAACTGAAAATATCTCATACCTTAAAGATAAATTACAAAATATAAGATATTTCTTACAAAACCACATTGAAACTGTATCTTAAACTTACCATTTAATACCTAAAAATATTATTATATCCAAAAAATAAATAATATAAAAATCCAAAAGTAAAAAATATATAGGCAAAGCAAAGCAAGGTTTATTGGGCTAATTGAAGCCACCAGCAAGAGCAGTTGCAACATCTTGAAGATACTTCTTGATCTCCACCACCTTTTATTTTTCTTCACCACCTTTTAAACTTCCTCCTGATAGTTCTGCTCCTTGACTTCCTCTTTTTGGGGGCCACCTGGTTGGCTGGGTTGCGGAACTTGGAGACAGTCCAGGCCTGCTCCTCCTGAAGCTTCTGGAAGAACTCATTGAACTTGGAGTTGGCCCCAAAATATTTCTTCAGGTGCTTGTGCCACACCTCCAGGATGGACATAGTCTTTGTCTCTCCATTGATACAGGCGCTCCGGCAGTTCCAAGGGGCAGTGGCCCTGCTCATTCCTCTCCAGGCAGTCACATTCTTACCTAACTCATTGGTGCTCAAAGTAATAAAGGTAGCCTTTAAAAATGGTGGAGTGCTTCTTGATCTAGGCATCAATCAGGAGGGCCTCAAAGTCAATTCCAGTATGCTCTGACTGCACAAAAGCCAAGGCATCAAAATGGGTCATGGCAAAGCAGAACTTCCCTTTAAAATTTTTGAGATACTTCTCAAAGAACTCCTTCTTGCTCTTGAGATGTTTGATGAGGGCCTGCTTGAAATGTAAGAAGCAGCCCTGGACTTCTCCATTAAAGGTAGCCTCAAAGGCTCTGAACTAAGCAAGCTCAAAGTCCATAGATATAGCCTTTGGCTAAAGTGAGAGCACATAAGCTAGCTGCTCAGCGGCCTGGAAAGACTCATTCTTCTCAGTGGAGGAAGGGTTTGCTCTGGTGGCATGAATGGGAAAGGGGGAGATTGTTAGTGGGAAGGGATATTAAAGCAACCCAGAAAATTTTGAAGGCTCTGACATAGACCTCTTTCTTGACACCAGGCAGGAGAAAGAAAACAGGGGGAATAAACTGGGCATCAAATTGCCTGTACAGGACCCAAAGCTGCTTGAAAAAGGCTGGGCAGGTTTCAAATGTGCTGTTGCACAGCCAGGTGGTAGCAGTATTGAGCTGCTCCAGGTTTTGGGTTGTGGCGTAGACAATGATCCTATCCTCCACTTCCTGCCCATTATCATGGAGCAGGAACATCTCTTCATCCTTGGTTTTCTTGAGGGCATCAGAAAGGACTAGGTCTTTGATTGTGATGGCACTCTTGGCCAGGGGATTAGGGGCTTGGCACCCATCACTAACAATTTTTACCAGATGATTGTGGGTTAGCACCCTCTTCAGATTTATGGGGGAGAGGTGCTTACAGGAAAGCATGGCCAGCCGGGTGGGGGAAAGGTCCCTGGAGGTAGTCATGATCTGCACAAGATACCATTTCAGGAGACAGGCAATGGTTGTATTAGCATGATGCAGGTATGCTCATCCTTAATGGTTTGGACCAGGTCCCAGCACTCAGTGTTAAGCTGCACTGGGCAGGAGCGGTCCTTGCAGGTATAGTGCTGGCTCTTGAAGCCCCAGTTGGCATTATTACATGAGAAGATGTAACCATTGGCCATCATGGCTGGCCCACCTTTGACACTAATGATGGTAAAAAACTTTGGTAAGGAAGAAGGAACCTTAAACTTCCCATCAACATTGCAGATATTGTGAGCCAACAGAGGGCCCCAGGGGCCAGCAGGAGCATGGCGGAAGCCAGGGAAGTAATTGGGGTGGGGCTTTGAATCATCCCCTGATGAACTATAAGGTGTAGCTTGGTGGTGATGGGAAAGCAGAAGGGGGCTTGTTGTGGTGCTCCTCATGTGTAGGAGACTTATTCTTGGGTGGAGTCTTTTTAGCCTGGCGCCACTTCTTGGTTGGCTCCTCATCTGAAGCCAAGTTGTAGAAACTGTGATCCGTAAGGGAACTATCAGTTTCCTCTTCCCCAGTGGAGTGAGCGGGGCTCTTCTCAGGAGAGGGCTTGGGAGTGGTCTTCTTTGATGAGACAGGATTCTTCTTGGTGTCTTTGGTGGACTTGGAGGGATGTTGGTACCCTTTGGTTGCTTTGAGTTGTTCTTATCCTAAAATAACACAGTAGTTTTAAAAGCTATGGTGACAACCAAAAATACCTCAGATTTAAACAAAATGATTTCAGATTTAAACAAAATCCAAGTTGCACAAGATTCAGGATTCAATTAATTTATAAACTTTCAGTTAATAAATGGATTGTCAAGCATAAAACGAAATTTCACTAGCCCATTATAAAAAATTATATCAAACATCTAGCGGTGTAGTTCAAAACACAAACAAAATGAACTGTTGCAACAAGTGAAATGGATGGATGCTGTTCCGGAGTATATTATAATCCAATCAGGATTCATATGAGGCGCCAACAGAAGAACTAAAACAAAACAAAACTTGAGCAATCTAGAAGCAATATTACACAAGCACAAAACAAAAAAGAACTCACACAAGATGTGTAGTGTGAGCATCCTAAAATAGAAATATAACAGTTTAACAGCCAATCAACAGCTATCCAATTTAGGAACAGAGGCATTTTATCTATTTTCATGGCTCCAGATTTGTATGAAAAGGGTTTGAGAACCTTCCAAATATGGACTCAAGATTACAATAAAAATAAATCATTAAATTTTAAAATTTCTACTTTTAGTGATTTTATTCTAGGTTTTTACAATGGTTTTTATAAAAAATATCTTTGACGGTGCCAGCAGCCAAGCCAGCTTCAATGGAGGCAAGGCTCAGAACATGGAGGCACCTGTTTACACCCAAGCCTTTGAGGCGGGTAACAAGGAAGCTGACCTGTACCTGACCACTGACCCCTATGGCTTTGACTTGTTTGAGAGTCACTTAGTGTCTAGCTCTGCCCCTGCTCCCGTACCCACCCCCACACAAGCTGCCCACCAACCAACCAATCAGGATGGCAACCTTGATTTGGAACAACTTCCTGCCACCAGCCAACCTACCCCCTACAGCCAATCAGGCTTCAGCTCCCCCGGCCCAGCGCCCCAAGTAACAAATCATCACTGCCCAAATTCTTCAGGAAATTGTGGCACTGAATCTACAGGGTCTGTCATGGGAACAGATTGCCAACCAGTTGAAATTTACCCAAGGTACTGTCATGCAGGAATTCAACAACCTGATGAACAGGGAGAATCTGATCAGGACGGCCAAGAAGCCCAAGAAGGCCCCTGAGTCACAAATATCTGAGGCATACCCAATCATGCTTGACCTCCTCCAGCGGGATCTCAAGCTTCCATTGACCCAGGTCCAGAAGCAACTTGCGCACCATAACATATGGGTCTCCTAGCGCATGGTGCAGCTTTGGATGTATGGGAAGATGGCTTCCATACAGGTTCTTACCAATTTTGCCGGTGACCAATGGGATGGCGCTGAGGATTCCCTGTATGACACCGCCATTGAATCAACCCTGGTCTGATAC
Source organism: Entomophthora muscae (assembly GCA_014839935.2). NCBI lineage: Eukaryota > Fungi > Entomophthoromycota > Entomophthoromycetes > Entomophthorales > Entomophthoraceae > Entomophthora > Entomophthora muscae. Next base: position 56,345 of record QTSX02005009.1, on the reverse strand, counting down.
CTGAATTATCTAGCTGATGATGTCATGTTCATCTCCTATTACAAGCTATCAATAGCTTTTGATGATTTTGGCAAGCAAGAAAAAGACGCCGCCAAGAATAGAAGGAAGAAGGTCAAGAAGGGGACGTTCATTGGTGCATTTCTGGCTGTTTCAGCCAAGGGTTTTGTCTACTATTGAACAAACCCAGATTTCATCAATGGCTACTCATACAGCCATATCCTCGGTGGATTACTTGACTCCTGAGATAGCTCAAATTCCAAGTACCAGGTTTTCTTAAGCCATCAGATGGAGGGTAGCTACACCGCCCTCAAGGCCATCCAGGGATGCGGGCATCAGGCCTCAGTCTACCCCGCCAGCCATGCAGACGTCCATCTGGCTGATGTCATCTTCTTCCACATTGGATCCACATTACAGGAGCGCCGCCCTTAGGCTTTCAACAACCTCTATCTTGGGGTCCTTGACCACAATTTTCTCTTTGGCTGCCAAATAATGGCTGACTTGTTTGCACAGATGGTTTTCTATGTGAATATGGGCAACCAATCACAGAAAGACAAGTGCTTTCCACCTTGGGCCACTGCCATCTACCAGCCCATCCAGCCAATGGCCAATGAGGAATACAACAAGCGTTATATGGCAGCCATTAAGCAAAATCCTCCTGCCTCCACCCCACCACCAACACCCCTAACCCGCAAGCCCAACCCACCCAATCCCAGACCCCCCAGGCCAGCACCTCCTCTATGCCTTCCTTCCTGCGCTATTCTACCTCATAGGCATCACTCTTCCCCGCCCCAATAAAGCCCTGTCCCCAACATTTTCTATTTATATTATAAGTATTTTGAATTTCAATTGTTCATGTTCTCTTTGTTTATAGTTGGTTTTATTCTTTATGTTCAGCTTATTTCTATAAAATCATATATTTACTATGTTGTGTATCCAGATCCAGAACACAGTTATTTTTAGAACTTAAACATAGCCCCTTGTGAAAATATTAACAACAATTTGGTGATCAGCTAAAATTGAATTAGAAAATTATAGTATTAACTGTTTTTAGATAAAGTTGTTACTGAATTAAATTCAAAACCTTAATGATAAACTTTAAGCCAATCAGGAGCTAAGTGATAAAGTGATTATTGTGACATAAAGGGTCATTAAATAATTCTTTGATGCATGTGCACTAATTAATATGATTGGCTGGATGTTTTGCCATTGTACGCCATTGCTGCTGTGGCAAGTTGTTGATGGACTAGTGCTAACCCAGTAGCTGATTGGGAACTAGTTCATCAACAACTTGCCACAGCGGCAATGACGTACAGTGGCAAAACATCTAGCCAATCATATTAATTAGCGCACATGCACCAAAGGATTATTGAATGACCCTTTATGTCACAATAATCACTTTATCACTTAGCTCCTGATTGGCTTAAAGTTTATCATTAAGGTTTTGAATTTAATTCAGTAACAACTTTATCTAAAAACAGTTAATACTATAATTTTCTAATTCAAATTTAGCTGATCACCAAATTGTTGTTAATATTTTCACAAGGGGCTATGTCAAGCGCCAAAAAAATATGGTAATCAAGGAAACAATGCCAACACAAAGCAAACAACACATATTGAGAAAAGCGTAAAACATATACAAAATGGGTAAAAAGATGGGATAATGTAGTAGATGGGAAAACAAAAAGGAATAAACAAAGAGGCAACAGTATCAAAATAATAAAGAATTTATTAGGGCAAAAGCTATAAAACATATGGAAAGGTTAGTAAAAAAATCAAATGGAAGAACTCAAAAAACTACTCAAAGACCTTGAATTGGCAATTGCCAAAATAAAGGACATTGACCACAAGGTCAAAGCCAAAGTGAAGTCTGCCGTCCTCACTGGGGACAAAATCATAAGGTGTCTGCAAAGGCACTAATTTCAAAAATGCCAGACACCCCAGAGAAGACCATCAAGCGTCTTCTCAACATCCAGAAGACGGTGATGGAGGGCCTGCAATTTAAGGCATACAATCTTTCTGCGCCGTCTGTCTGGGTTGATGACCCAGAGATGTATGAACATCTCAAACCCACCAAGCGTGCCAGGGAAGAGGATACCAAATTGGCAGCTTAATTGATTGCACCAAGAATGGCCAAGCTGGCCAAGGCTGCAGGCAAGGAAGAAACACAAAAACATAGCCTAAAAAACAAAATTAATAAATTTTCAAAAAACTTACCTTTTTTCTTAGAAAATGTAGATGGCAAACTCTGCCAAGTCCTGGTCCCCTTTGTTCCAGCCGCCTTTTATGCAAATTAATCCACTTATGTGGCCAAGCAATTGTATCTGTCCCCCCTGCTGTGCAGGAGCTGGAGGACCATATCCACAGGTCCTTTCCTATGTCCAGGGAGGTGTTAGCAGAACTTACGCATGCCAAGGGGGCATCTGAGTGGGCAGTTAATGCCTACAAAGATGCCCAAATGGTCCTCCTGGAACCGGTTAACCTCAGTAGAGTTTACTGTGTAAACTTCATTGAGCTTGTTTGGGACTTCCTGGCAATGCTCCCATTCAAGAATGTACCAGAGATGGGCCAGGCTCATGCAGCTGCTTGCTTCTGCTTCCTGTTGGAGCATACCCTATCTTACCTTCTGGACAATGTTGGGCGCGCAGTGGGCAAATTGGCTGTGCAGATGCAACAGCATTCAAGAAAACTAAGATCCTCCTTGCGGACTTTGGGCTATCCTGGAGTGCAGATGAGACAGGGCTCCCTGCAACCATAGAGCTGACCTTTGCAAAGACCAACCACAACAAGAAGATCAGTGTGGTCTATAATAAACTGTATGAGTTCACGGAAGCCTTTGCTGGGCAAAGCCTTCATCTGGTTGTTTACCTGGGGTTCCTATTCTACTTTGGGATGGGCGCGTCTGTAGAGGACCTGGACAGGGTTCTTCTGGGAATCAACAAGGCCCAGGGAGCACTTGACAGGAAGAAGGTCCCCCCTGGATATGACTCAGTGGACCATGTAATCCAAGACACCCTGGTCCTGGCAGGGATTTACAGGATTGCAGCCCCACCCAAAAAGCTGCTTCTCAGTTTGAACCTTACCCTACTCCCCTTCACCAGCAGGAGGGAGTTTTTTAATAAGGGTGTATCCACTGTCCACAGTGTGGCGGTGGAGGTTGTGCGCCACCTCCATCACAGGGTGGGTACATACCAAAGAACCCACTACAGGCCCACACAATAAATTCTCTCTTCTAATAAAAATCATTATAATTCATATTATTTTATTATAATAAAATTTCTAATTCTTATTTCAGAAAACTTAGTTTTGTAAAATATATCGTGTAAATGGGTTTCAAAAAAGCATAAAATAATACAGTAATAAAATAAATTCCAACCTGTACATTTTATGTTTAATTTTTATAATACTATTTTTATATTTATTTGACCAAAGTGATTTAAATATTTTTGTGTAATCCAGTATTGAGCGTTTGGGATTACCTCAGATGGCATAATAAAATAATATATAATAAAATAAATAAATTACTTACATCTATTGATGGATCTTCTTAATGTGATTGTGGGTGTGGAAACATCTAAATATAAAATGGCAATTAATAAATCTTGAATAGTAAATAAGAGAATATAAAAAATTGGACACACTAAGCCTTTAATTGATTAGCTGTTTGGCTAGGCATGCAGGGATGAACAAATCAGCGTGGCCATATAATTTGGCCACAGTATCAGCTGGGAGGGTGTTGTCAGGGACCCACTTGGCAGGGAATAAACTTCCTAGCTGATGGGACAAGGCCCCTACATTCAAACCTGCTATTACCAAGCCAATAGGAATTATGACCATTGCAAGATGTCCAAGGTGACCTAGGTAAGCAAATCTTCCAAACATAGAACTGAAACGTCTGAGTAGATAGTAACCCATCAAATGTGTCAAGAGGTAAAAGGAGGCGTAAGGTCTAACCAGAGTAGGTTCAGTGGGTGGGGTAGTAAACAACCGGCCATAGTGGAATTTACGTCCCCAATGTCCAGAAGGATATTTGAACCATCCATGGCCAAGGGATTCCTTCTGGTGGGCGTCATCTGGGGAGGAGTTGTACCAGTTGGTTGTAGGAGTTGGATTTTCCAAGGTGTACCCCTTGGGCAAGAAGTAAGCCAAAAACCAGGATAGGAAAAGAATTCCTCTCATGGCTTCAAAAGTGTATGTTATCAAAAATGGAGGAGTAGCAAGAAGTGGAATATTCTTTATTGTTGGAACATTTGGAATGAAGGAAAGTTTGGAACTTATATAGCTTTAAAACTTGGCTGAAATATTTGAGAGGAGTCCGGAAAATGAAGATGATTTACCTGAATCAATCATTTAAAATACCTGTATAAGTACAACTTTAATCTTGGTTTAATGATTATCAAACTGATTTGATGTAGGCAGAGGCACCAGAAAGACTTTAACATGATCAGGCTGATTAAGCAGTGTCTAATCAGAAGATATAATATCCTAGAGTACGGAGCCATGCCTAAAGCCAGAGAAAGTGGGTCCAGGATTGTCTTGAAGCTCCCAGCAGCCAATCATACACAGAGCGGTAAGTGATGTATACCATCTGATTATTAACATTTTCGAGTTTGAAAGACTTTTTGAAAGCAAAAATCAATTGAATCAAGTGATAATAAAAAGGTAAATCAATGGCATGTGATAATCTGGTACTAATGATACATTGTTTAGCAGCGTCCAGGGTTTGAATCCGGTTTTCAAAGGTTATAAACAAACAAGAATAGTTGTTAAGTAGTTGTGTTGTGTTTTTGACTGGGTGTCCTTAAAATCTTTGTTCTGGTGCTGGTTTGGAATAATGTTTTTACAAGGTTTGTCAATAAGATTCAAGTAGTCAGGGAAAGAATCCCTGGCAGGTGTGGATCCCAGCCTGCAGCAAATTAAAGAGGTCCTTGGTCCCAGTTGGGGTTCCTTGCTTGAAAACTTGCTTGAGCCACCCAAAGACTTCCTCAATGGGATTTAGGAAGGGCAAATAGGCAGGGAGGAAGAGAAGGTGCAAATTTGCTGTGGCCAATTGCTGGGGGCCCACAGCAATGCTGGTGTCAATTGATGGAAATTCCTCAAGAATATCAGCCACTTTGTGGAGACCAACATTGTCCAACACAATGACATTGGTGAAGCCAGGGCTTGTGCTCCTCAGGGGCTCCTGGACCAATTGGAGAAATGATAGGAAGGTACAGCTGTTATGCAAACCCAATATCATTTGGTAGAGCTTGACCCCCTTTGAACAAAGGAGAGCCACCATCAAGTAGGCTGTGGCGCAGACTGAAGCATGCCAAGCCATCCCGTCATTTGAACCTTTGGGGACATACCCCATACCCATTGTGCATTGACAAGGCAAATGCTGATTTGTCAATGTAATAAAATTTGTCCGTCCCCTTGGCTTTGAGGGCAGTATACGCCTCTGCGTAGTTTTTCTGGACGTCAATGTTGGCTGGGCTGTTTCTGTTGTAGGGGGATACCCCAAGTTTTTCCAAAAAAATCACATTCCCTTCACCAGATGGTAGTAAAAGGAAATCAAGGCCTCAATCCCAAAAGTAGATTTAATCATGGCCTGTATATTTGCCAGTTCAAGATGGCAGTCCCAGGTAATCCACTGGGGGAATCCCATTTGTGCTCCTTGGTGAGCATGGTAGAAACATGCAAGGATTTCTCTGCAGCAAGGACACAACCAGTATTGATTAATTTTTGGAAGGTCTTGCTGGCGTACTTGGGATCCACTCCAACAAGGGCCATGGCCGCCTTGTAATCACCCAATTTCCACATTAGTCTAAGCAAGATGATGCATTTGATGCTGGGGATGCGCTTCTGGGAGGGCTTTTTAGCGGTGGGGATTGACTTGTTGGCATTGGGCACAACACAGGGCATAAGTACCTTGGTATAGAAGGCTGCAACCTTTTTTAACACCAGCTGTCCCTCATTGGTTTGATAGAACTTGGGCTCCTTGTCATCCTCCTGATTGCCATCACTGACGTAGGGCTTGTAGCTAGTATCAAGTACAGGCTTCACCTTCTCCAGCATGGCTGATGGGACCAACTCTTGCTGGTACACAACGTTGAACACATACAAAGTAAGTTCTACCTCTTTGTTTCTAACTTTCTTTGTAGTGGTGACCTTGGTTGGCTTCTGGGTCAGCTTGGGGACCCAAGAGTTTATGCTCTGCACCCTAGCAGCTTGTGCTCCTTGAACCGGCTGTGTCAGTGTAGCGTCACTATGGAACTCTCCTCTCCCGTCTCCTCCTTGAGTAGGCACTTGGGTTGCACTAACTCTATTCTTTGACCCGCGGGGGCAACTGCAACTGTGGTGCACAATGGGTGTATTGGTACTCTGTTGTTATGTTCCTTTCATTTTACAATTTAATAAAATATTAAATAAAACTCAATTAAGTTACTCCATAATTTTAATTTTTGCTTTTATCTGAATATGGATATTTAATTAAAGTTTTTCCCCACCCAATATCCTAATTATAGATTTTTATTTCTTAATTAATTGTTTTTGGTTTTACAATGCCCATTTTAGAATACTCAAAAAAAATCCACCCATTTTCCTAGATTTTACTGCCAAATTAAAACACCCAACACATTATTTTTAAATTTATGTTTCAGATCCCATGTCTTATTTTAGATACCTTGGTATCATTCTTGATTGAAATCCATTGCACACATTATGTGAGTGATTTTGTTTATGTAGTGAGTTGCTATTGTGTTTTGTTTTTGGTTTGCATTTTGACACACCTTGCTTGGGTTTATTTTGTCACCAATTCACATAGTAAACATATGGGTCATTATTTTTCTTGCTATGCCTAGGCGCCAGATTTATCCTTTTATAACTTAATTGCATTATTCATATTCAAATTATTCAGAAAGCTTAAAATACAATCAACAAATTCCAAAACTTTAATTGATCTTGGGCTTAAATGATTTTTTTAAAAAAATAAGGCATCAATTTTAGAATTGAAAATTGCAACTTATAGTATTACTGAAAACATCTTACATGCTACTACAAACTACAAACTACAAACCAAAAATATTTATGATGAGTTGCTTGGGAGAGTAATAGCAGCCCCAAAGCTATAAATGCTATTACCCTATCTTTGGCTCATCATAAATATTCTTAGTTTGTTTCAGAAAAAAAGGTTGTTGTTTTTGAAAGACTGATAACTCTATTTAAAATACACCCTCTAGTAAGCTGCCCTACTTCATGAACTTGCTCTAGTGCATCACTAACATCTTCTGATATTTTTGTTTCTCTGGTATCATCACGTGATTTCAAATCATAAGTTATCTCAGAATATTTTGAGAAGCTTTCAAATGTTAAAGGTGAAGTATACAACTTCCCATCTTTCATCAAATATGAAAGATTAATGCACAGATTTTTAGCTTTGAGCTCTTTCCTTATAGGCCTAATTTTTCTCTCATAAATATAAACAAATGACTTTTGAGAAATATTTGAGCCTGATAGCGCTGATTTATATATTTTTTTTCTTTTTCCTTCTTGCTCAAAAATATTTTTAATATCATTTATATTCTTAATATAAAGCTGGTTTTCTTTCTCTTTTAATGTTTTTGATATTACACCAGAGTGACCATCAACAATGCTTTTTCCATGACATTCTACAAAACAATCATATTTTATAGAACATTTTAATATATTTAGGTGCCTCTTTAAATAAGTAATAAAAAAATTCATATGATCTAAAATGATTTCCATTATCAGTCCATACTTTTATATTTTTTATTTTTTTAAATCTATCTAATTTAAGAATTTTTATAAAACACTCACCTGAAAATAAAGAATCATTTGATAATATTTGAGATAAAAAATTATGATATTCATATTTAATTTTATTGTTTTCCTTAAAAACTAATGCAAACCCTAATAATAAGATTGGTTTTTTTGAATAAAAACAATTATTGGTCTCAATTGGACCACCTCCAACCTTTAAGTTTTCTTTATAATCTATAACTACAACACAAGACTCATCATCTAATTCATTAATATCTTTTTTATATTCACAATTTTGATGAACATAAACATCTTGGTGCTGATTAATAGTCTTTAAGTCATTGTCTATAGATTCTGGTAATGGTAAGTTTTTACTTTTACATTCTTCCTTCTTTTTTTCTAGTGAATTTTTTAAATTACAAATATTGCACATATCGGTTTGTTTTTTACTTTTTATTATATTTTTAGGGATTAATTTATAGTAAGTAGAAATTTAAACTGAAATTTCATTTTTTATTTTCATATTTTCATATATTTCTTTTTTTTATTTTAAGTAGAGAGTATTTAATTTCAGTTGAGTAATTACTCATCTCTTTTTCTATATCTTTATAAGTTTTTTCAGGCACTTTTTTTATAAACTGGCTTGTTTCAAAAGAATTTCCCAGCAATTTTTTAATTATTTTATAGTTATTTCTTTTTTTAATGAATAGTTATTATTTTTTGGCTTTTTTTGTTTAAGCCTACATTTTTGTTTTTATTTATTTTTCTTGAGTATTCAAACTCACTTTTGATTATATTAAACCCCATATCATTAAGCCCTTTTAAAGAGTAACTGGAAGTAACCAGAGATTGCAAGGCTGGGAGATGTTTTTGGGGAGAAGATTTCATGAGATCCTTTAAGTTTTCAATAAACTCATTGCCTTTTTGATTTTGAATAGTTGGCAGGAACTGATCTTTCCCAAATTCAGTTTGAGTAAGGAAGTGCTTGATGAAATTATCAAGATCATCACCAGCAATAAAGAGGAATGCCTTTTTAACATTGCAATTCTCTCTCTTTTGTTGAAGCTCTCAAGGAAAAAAGGGTAGCATGGCAGAAGTAAATTTAACTGAGGACATGGTAGTATTTTGAATCTGTAATTAGGTCAGATCTCTGATGTGTGCCTTAATGATGGAGCAGTTATGATTAGAATGTGGTCTTTGAATGGGGTCTTTTGGATTAGAAGTTTTGTGGTGCCTTAGCTCTTATATACCAAGCAAAATGACACCATTCTGAAAGAAATGGTGTGATAGCTTTTATTATAGTTTGAACTTGAATTTATGTTTGCAGAATTAATTAAATACCCAGTTTTCATGCACAAGTGATATATGTGAAGCAGCTAAGCATTATTATTACATCATATCCTCTTTGTAATCAATGCAAATCAATTAAATAATGTATTCAGTAAATTGTAACTCTTCCGCATATTTTTAAAATGATATAATATTAAATAATTCTATTTAAAGAATGCTTAATTTGAGGTTCAAAGCTCACTTGAACCTTAAAATCAATCTAAACAGTGATAAAAACACCCTAACTTCAAACTATTATAAAATCCTAAATAATTGAGCTTTTTAAATAAAATAAAATGCAAAAATAAAGCTCTCAATCTTATTTTTAATTTTGTCAAATAAAAAAAATCTGTTGTATATTAAGAAAGAGCATTTATTAGCTTTGAAGTGATCTACTTTATATCATTAGATATAATCATATAATAAAATCTGGATTATACTCTTTTAAATTACTTTTGCTTTAATATTGAGTATAGTATACATATTAAAATTTTTACACCAATAGAAAGATAGGATTCTTAGCTTCATTTTGATAGTTTACAGTGTGAATAAATATTAATTTTTCATCAAGTTATTAATGTTTTAAATATAAAATGTTAATTAGTTACTTTTTCAAAATCGAACTGTGTTATGCTGCGACTTGAGCAGCATGTGTATTAGAAAATAGCCTAATCCCTAAAATAATGACCCATATGTACACCAAAAGTCAACTCACACCATTTTGTTTGTGAATCAATGTATTTTGGATTGTATTTTGAATGGTTTTGCTTTGTGTGTGAGCCTTTTGTTGCTGTGTTGACTCATTTTGCCCATTAACATCAATAAACCCTGTTAACAGAGTGTATATTTTAATCTGAGAGTTGGATTTCATTTAAATCTGAGGTATTTTTGGTTATTACCATAGCTTTTATAACCAATGTAAGTAAAAAGTGTTTAAAATAAAGCAATGTATTTAAAAAACAAAGACAAACAACCTTAAAAAATACTAAATAAAAATTAAATATCATAGGTTTTTTTTGGCATTTAAAAGTTAAAAAATACTTGTATAGTTTTTATTTTATTAGAGTTTTAAATAGAAAGTTAAAAGTTAAAAGAAATATGCAAAAGTAGTATTTTTAGAAATAAATCTATTTTAAAAATTAAATAATACAAAAAAAGTATAAACTACAACATGTTAAAATTTAAAAAAATTATCATGTAAAACATAAAGTTTCATATATGAGAAGTGAAAAGTGTTGACATTATGAATGACAATTAGTAAAAATAAGCTGAATTCCTACTGACAATTAGAAAAACTGTAGTCATTTTCAATGACAACATTGGCACTGTAAACATTTTTGTGAAAATTCACTACGTTTTTTCATAGTATGCAAATAAAATTTAAGCAAACCAACAAATATAACCTGTTTTCTGTGTATTTTTACTCACATAATAAAATTAAAAAAACATATAAAAATAAGTCAAAAAATAATCAAAGTTAATTTTTTTATTAAAAATAATATTTGGGTATTGGTAATATGATATTTTACAATTGCTCTTATGTGAAGTTGTTAAGAAGTTGTTAGTAGAAATAAAATTGTAAAGTGTTGATTTTGCCAGTTACAACATCCTCAATATGAGGTTCATAGTAATTTAGGCTTAATTGCACCACTCTAATTTTCTTAAATCCATCTTGATGAATGATCACAAGCAAATAGACAATATTTTATTATTGTTGAAATTATTATCAATAATAAATTCTATAGTAAATTACATAGTGACATACTTAAGTTATGGGATTGCTGTTAGCCACCAATCCATTTAATATATTAAAGACAGAATAAGTGCCACAGATAAATTTATAAGATGGGAATTTCAACAATCAGCTATATGTGCAATACCTATTTTAATATATTAATTTAATAAAAAATATTTTAAGTGTAATATTATTATTTTTTATTTTAGATGTTTCAAATTCTTATTAAAAATAAGTTAGGCTTAAAAAGTGTTGACATTGACACTTTTACGTTGCAAAAAAAATTAATAAACAAATAAATCTCCACTAGTAAATGTAAAGGGAAAATTGGGTTAAATAGAGTTTTTGATTAAGCTTACTATTAAATTGTGTCAAAATAGCCACAATTTTGTCATGTTTTCTGGTTTTGCACCCCTGAGCGCTTTAAAAAATGGAAATCAAGCTAGCACAACTAGCAAGAAAAATAGTAGTTTTCAATTTTTGAGTTGACAGTGACCATGTCAACAAAGTGTCAGCATGATCACTGTCAACATGGACACTGTTGCCCCCATGTGTGTTCTCACTGCAGTTTCCATAATTCCTGGTATTGCTTGTACAAATTGAAAAACTGGGAAGTCAGGTAAACAGTTAACTAAATTAACCAAGTTGACAGATTTAAACCAAACTATTGATTGGAAACAGATCACTACCTCTCTGGTTCATCAGTATTATTCAATAACCCCATGTAAGTTAACACTGATAAATAGACATAATTTGAGAGTCATTCAATACAACCTTGTTTATCAGAATGGTCAACAGAAATTAATCACTAAAGGGTTTTTGTGTCTGGACAAGGTATGCTTTAGATAATGGAAAAATAATAGGAGTCATGGATCCAGGTGGTATTGCTTAGTTAAATTCTTTACATATTGGGGATTTTCACTGTTCAACTCTAAGAGTTGAGTCATCCCTAAATTACTTAATAAACTAAATTACCTCCTGGTCTAACTTTATTTTAAAATAAATCTGGTAGTGTGAGAGAGGGGACAGTTAAGAGAGGTACATGTTCAGGCCCATCAAGAGCATGCCCAAAACAGGCCAGGAGGTGCACCTGGGAAGCACTTCTGGGGTTGGGAGCACACTTCTGGGGGGAGAGTACCACAGTTTCCACAGAGGGGGGTACTTGGGAATCCTCATGCCATCTACTTATTGGCGCTTCAGTGGGGAGGGCAAACTCCACGTTGTTACAGGTCAGACTACAGATCAGAGTTTCCCCTGTGGAGAGGAGACTGTTGGCCTTCCCTGGGAGATTGTCCAGGAGAAACAACAGTTAACAGGGGGTTTCACCTGCTAAGTAGGGGGAGGAGAAGATACAGGTCCACAGCTCAGGAGAGGTGGATCAAACCAAGAACAGAGCAGGGGCCAGGGTAAAAACCAGAAACTTGATAGCTGGGACCAACATTTTCCAATTCTTCAGAAAATTTGGGAAATAGACCAGGGTTTGCAGCAGGGCAACCACAAGAAAATTTGGAGTCTGGGAGGTATCTGGATAGATCAGCAGCCTTAGGTTTGGTCAGGGGAGGCTTTTACACTAATGGTTACATTCAAACAATTAAATCAAAGCAAAAACACTGGAAATTCAAAGATATAGTAATTTTCATATTAATTATTAACTGAAATTCAAGTTTGAACTCAAAAGCAAAGGCAAAAAAGGCAAATAATCAACCACTAACTCTAACAGAAGTCTTAGGGGTAACAAAAGCAATATGAAGGACCAAGGGAAAAGTTCTAGGTAAGAGAATACCCAAATTTTACTGATATTTTCAAAGAAGGACCCAAGAACTGGAGTCACCAAACTTAAAGTTTTTAAATGAAATCAGGGACTTTATTTTGTAACAATAGACAAGCAGGGACCCAAATGGGCCTGCTTGTCAACTTAAGGGAGGCAAATAGGGTGGATGTTGTTGTCAGGAGTTGTGGAACCCCCTGGTTGACTGGGGGGAAATTCTTGAAACCCATTACCAGGGAGATTGGAGAGTTTTGGGATACTTTCTGCTAAGAGCCTGATTGGCTAGCAACTATACAGTATTCCCAAAAGGAACTAAATCATTTGAATTTGTGGTGGCAGATGTGTCCACATATGATTTTTTGAAATAAATAGTCTCAAAAAAGGAGTGACATCAGGCCAAATAGTAATCCAAATTAATCAGAAATTTCTTCACTGTTGAATAGGAGAAACTGGTTGTAGTTGATGTGACTTGAGAAGGGCAAACTAACACAAAATGCTCATCTACAGTGTGGCCCAAGCCAGCCATTTGATTTAAAGGCTTAGCTGGATTTTGGTTTGACTTCTTGGTACAACAAGGAAAAATGCTGTGATCCAAAGCCAAAGGGGCAGTGAATTTACAGGTATTTGGTTTGCCACAATACATTTCATATAATTTTATCTTAATTTGTATTATTACTGGAAGATGTGGCCCTGCTCTGGGTTTGTTGTTGGTGCCGCCCAATGTTACTCCAATGCCTTATAATATTGGTGTCTTTCCTGCATATTTTGACTCTGAGACAGCTGTAACTTCTCAATGTCCAGAGTTCTATGATGAAGACAAATTGATTATTTTGCAGGCAATTTATCTGGTACTCCTTTGGTTGGGTTTAATCATTTTTTCAAACCCCAGTGTTTATTTGAAAATTTTACCAAGCATTATCTGAAGCTTTGTTGATGGTTAATCATCAAATCCCTATAGTTTTGGGCAGTCATCCCCATAACATGAAGACCTCTTCTTACTATCCATTAATTTATGTCACATGTGTGCTGGATCTTCAGCTTGTTGACTATTGCATTGAATCTTGGATTCTTCACCTTAACCAAGAAGAAAATTGATTATGCCACCCTTCAAGGAAGAGGTGGTCTTAGTAACTCCATCTTTAACCTGCTTTAAATAGTTTTAGTTGATAGAGTCACCAATTTTGAAGATGCAACACACCCACCCACTGGTGCTCAAAGTGCTGGATGAAGGGAGCAAATGCTTCCTGGTGCTCAATAATGTAGTTTTTGTTGAGAATTTGTCATAAAAAAGATAACCTCCTCCTTTCTGAACATGGCCAGAGCAGCAAAGCAATTGAGATCTTTCTATCCTACTTTGTGCCATCCTTGAAGACCAGCTTCTTAAGGGCTAGATTTTTTATCAGGTCCTCATGCAGAACATGATGGTAGTGAAATAAGCTGCCTTGGGGCCTTCCCTTAAAGACATTTATGAAGGCATTATCTTGAGCTGCCTTAAAATCAACCATCAAAGTGATATGATAGGGAAGGAACTATGGCGCCTTTTTGGTTGTGGCCTGCTCCTGGGTGGCCTCTGGGTTGACCTTCTTCTTCTTGCAGCCCCTCTTCTCAGTTGGCTCATCATTGAGAGTAGGAAATATGGCATCCAGTTTTTTAGGATAGTAAGGACGTGGATATAAGTCTCCTACTTCTTATTAGAGAGGAAGAAGAAGACAAAGGAAATCATTTGGGCATTGAACTGACTATGGATAGTCCAAAGCTGGTAAAATAGCTTTCAGCAAATATGTCATGCCCTGACCCAAAGGGAAGGCTTTTTGGTTTAAGCTTTAATATTTTGATTTTGATTTTTGTGTTTTTTAAAAAGAAATTTCAAGTAAAAATTAATATTTATTTACTTTAAAATTGATATCTTCAATTTCCTTACAATTTGCATGTTGGGTTGCTGCTGTCTTTTTTTGCTTGCTGTTGTACTTTTGCAGTACAGCACCACAATTATTAAATAAACACACATGACATTTGCTTTAATATAGTCATATAAGAAGATATGAGTATTATTGTGTTAGAAGAGCCAGGATCAAATGGAAACATAATTATTGTCAAATAATGGCTCCTGAAAACACAGAAGTAATTGCAGATTAAAAGATGATTTTATTGTAATTGCTTAATTATTATTATACCTTCTAAAAGGTTAATCCCTGGGCTGCTATAAATGTCTTCTAGGACATTCTAAAATGCCTTTATCTAGGTTAATCAGTAATATGGGTTTGATGCTTTGCTGTATGTAAACAAATATAATATTTTTATCTTCACCCAGAACAGGTGGCCCTTGCTGGTGTGGGGCAGAGTGTTAGCTTCAGGATCACTTCCTTCTATACTAAACATACTTCAAGTTCAATGCTTAATAACATAATTAATATGTGATTCAAGATTATGGGGAGTCAAAACCAGAGCCTTGGCGCTCAATGCAAAATAGGGTGGCGCTTGGGCACCTACAATATTTGCAAGGCAGAGCCGCAGCGCTTGCAAATTTTTTTGGTTAGAGCTTAATGTATAATTAGTTTGGCGCCTGCAGCTTTTCCAAAGTGGTGCAACAGCAAATAATGTATCAACTAAGTGCTGCAACAGCGCTTATCATTGGCTGATCTATGGTTTAAGTCAACAAACTACTGCTGGTTTAATACATATATATATTATATTAATGATTTATGGTGTTAAGCTGCTGTAATCCATATCCACAAGCTCTGTCATAGTTGGCATCATTGCTTACTCAAAAATCCCAACACTTGCTATTAAATAGTTACTATATTTTCTATTTTAAATAGTAAGATTGGTTAATTTTCATTTACTTATGTACTTATAGTTGCCTAAGCATCCATTTTCCTCCCTTTTTGCATCATTCCAACAGCAAACATCATTTTACTATAAATAAAGAGCTTAAGAAGAGTAGGCTTTAAGCCTAAATTCTAAGTGATTCCTTCCCTTAATTCAATTTCAAGTTTCAACATTTTTCTTTTACAAATTTAAATTTAAGATTTTATATTCAAACTAGGATTAGTTCAAATCAACACCTTTTTTAGTTTAACATGGAAGTTGTTAGGCAATAAGATCTAGGCTTGTTGTATCCCATTTACTCATTTAAAGATTTTTTAATGGATATTTGTACCAATTTGAAGAAAGAGAATATCCAAATATTGATATCTCTTTGATAACAAATAGATCTTTATAAAGCACTTTTTATCTCCTATGCTTGGGAGTTTTAAATTATATTCCACCTTTTGTAACCCAGTACAAGATTTTAGCCAGTTTTTTAAAGTTATGCTACAAACTTTTCCTACCTTTCTGTATCTATGAATCTCAATCCAAATGCTTTACATGCCTTGGTTTATACCCTGTGCTATTATGGGCAAGACCTTAAAAAGAAGCAAATGTGCCATCAACAAACCAGATGTCACATTTTAGGAGGCATGCAAGATCCTCTTGCATTGAAAAGAAAATTTTTTGTTGGGTTCTCCTTGGCTATCATCATAAAGGGAGATTTTATTTACCAAGCATATTAGTGTTCTGGTCTTCTGTTAGCACAAGCTTTTTGATATTCCTGGCACTGACTCCAAGATTTCTTCAATTGAGTGTTGGTTTGTAACATAGTGTTGAGTTTGGTCTTATCTCTGATTTCCTCTCTCTGATTCTCATTCAGGTGGAGGAGGGCATGAGTGAACAGCTCATATGAAGTAATATTCTTTTTAAGAGGGACAACTTGGCTCAGAAAACAGTGCATCAGATAATAGAGTAGCTTGCCAGAGCCAAAACAGTCATTCTCAATTATGAGCTCCTAAACCTGTGTGGAGCCAAGGGTAGTTGATCTGGAAAGAGGATCAGGACTATTACAGCATTAGTGATGATGTAATATATTATTATTCTGGTTACTATAATTAAATAGTAAGGTGTCTTTAACAAAGCCTGTTTCTCTTCTTGTTTATAACTGGAAATAAGTCTATGAAGACATCTGGAACTTTGAATACCCATTGATATTGCAGATGTTGGTGAATGTATTCAAGTCCCAGTCTAAGATGGGCTCCTATTCTGAAGCAGCTTATTCATGACTGTCAGAGCTGCATTCAAATCCTCTTTTATGATTTTATTTATCATTGAAATGGAACAGTTGTTAATTTTTTCTTATTATGGATGCAAAAAGAGAGAGTGAGGTGGGGGTAGGGCTATCAGTCTCAGGCTCAGGGAAAGGCATGGATATCTTAGCAGCTGTTTTTTCTTTAGGGGGTGGCTTTTTGAGGGGAACATAGTCTTTTTGGTCTTGATAAAAGTGGATTTGTCCTTGGGAAACTTTGATGAAGCTTTTTTGTTAGACCTTGGAGGATCTAAGGGTGAATTATTAGCAAAAAGTTCAAATTTGGGGGCAATTTTCAATGTAAAAAAATAAGTATGTTTCTAATATTGCTATAACTGTGCTATATTAGCAGATTTATAAAGTAAATATTTTGAAGCTAGATGATTATCTTTTTTTGAGATATTAGATTTATATAGCTGTGGTCAAACCATTTAGGAGGAACATATCTTCTTCTAATCAATCATTTGGATCGGAAGGGGATGGCTTGATTCTAATTATGAGTGATGCTCTAAATTGAGTTAACATTAGATTGAGGTCTTCATTGATTCCTGTTTCCTGATTTAGTAATTTGCGTTAACTTTCATTTTTGGCTTCAAGTGCCAGGATATTCAAGTCAAGTGATACAGAGTCTCTTGTTTGAAACTTTTATTGGGAGTCAAACCTGTAGTTTTGACAATATCAAATTATGCAATACTTTTACATTTGATTGTAGAGAGAAGCCCAAAAATTATACTGCCAAGAAATGAAAAGCTTTTGGTCTAAAACTAACTTTATTAATAGAAAAAATATGCAAAATTTTAGGTTTTGGGCTGCAAATATTTTTATATATTCTGTATTTGAGATTTTGTTTTTGAGATGCTGTTATCCAAAGACATAGAAATTTTAAATATTTTTATTTTAATTTAATATATCAATGGTAAAGCCATCACAAAAATTCAAATTTTACAACATAAATAGCTCAAAAACTAAATTAGAAACTAAGGGGAAAAATGTACCCTGCTGTTTAAGAGAGAGCTTTTTTGTATATGCATGCCAATTTTTAGGAATTCCTAAAATTTTAATATTGCTTAATACCAGTGCAAGCTTTAAAATTGAAAAGTGATAACTGTCTATTTACAATGGAGTGCTCTAAATGATGTACTATGGCAATATATGTAAAATAATATTAGTTTTCAGTGCCACATTAGTGGGTGTCACTCCTATTAGAGGTTTAGAGCCTAGTGGGCTTTAATGATGTGTTTTATGACAGCATAAAAACCATTTTCACTATATGAATTACTATTAAAATACTTAAGATTGAAACCCAAATATCAAATATCTTACATGATAAGGAATAAACTAGTATATGAAAAGTGGTTTTTTAATGGCTATGATACAGGGAAATAGTACTATCAAAATGGTGTTAACCTGGGTTGATTCATTATGCAGGCTTTGGATTAATATCACACTTTATTCTCAGTTAATAAGGGAAATGCTTGGATTTACAGAAAAGAATATTAATTATTATGTGATTTCAGACTCAGTCTTTCTATATTGACTCTTTTATTATATCATATTTTAGGGCATTTACTATGCAATTTTATACTAAAAGATTATTATTTGGATAAAACCTTCTTATTTTGATTTGTGATGTGGTTTTTTGAGATGCTGTATTAGAAACCACTATGTAGATAAAATAAACTTCTAAACTTTTTATTAAACTTTTTTAATTTTAATATAGTAAATCCAGAATATATTAAAAAACCTTTGAGTTGTGTTTTTGAGATGGTGTATTGTACCTTCATGTGGAAAAAAGAGCCAGATTTCTCGGGCAAGTTCCTTAGGTCGAAGTTCCTAAGGTCGAAAAGGCAGAAATCGAAAATGGGCCCCCAAAAAGTACAGAAATCGAAACACTATGTAGGGTGCAAAAATCGAAAATATCATAGATCAAAGTGCAAAAATTGATTTTACGGAAGTTAACTTTGAAGCAGAATAAAATACAGTTATTAATATAAAAAAATATATTTTAAAATATTTTCTAGACTAAAGCGACTCAAGGAATTCATTTATGCAATAAAAGTTTATGCTAGATAAAGAAAAAATTATTAAATTATTTGTTTTTTAAAATAACCTCTTTTTTACTTTTAAAAACAAAATTAAACTAGAATTTATATGTAACTGTATTCAATTGAATATAAAATATAAAACATAAAACTAAACAAAAACTGCTTTAAAATGTATTTTTATAGTAAAATCTATATTATCACAACATAAAACTAAAAGAAAGTAAAAGCAATACAAGATTTAATTTGGAATATTAGAGAACTTTTGTGATATTCTCAAGATGGATGAGCCAGTTGGAAGAGTTGTAAGGAAGGAGGGAGTTTTTTGTGACTATATCAAAGCTGTTGAGATTCTTACTGCTCTGGGAAACACTTTGGAGTCCATCTAAAAACTCCTGATAAAGAGTTTCATTGGTTGCCTGTTCAACTTTGAGCTTGTTGATCAGGACATTAAACTTGGGTTTCTTCACCCCAACACAGTTGGCAAACTTGTTGTGCCAGCTTTCTAGGAAAGAAGTATTTTTTATGGTCTTATTTTTAAAAAAAACTTGAACTGGTTCCATTCAATCTTTTTTTCCTTTCTTCCATGGCGTCTGGTCTCAAGTTTTCCAATCCATTGGCGTTCAAAGTAATCAAAAAATGGAGCAAATAGAGCAGTATTGTCCTCCATATACTTGGTATTCTTAAAGGCCTCATAGATCTTGCCAGAGTCCTCTTTTCTCATCAAGGAAATGGAAGAAAAGGAGTTGAAGGCCACCTTGGGCTCCTTGGAGGTTGATCTGGTAACCAGTCTGTGTAGCTCAGTGAAGCTCTGCAGCTTTCTTCTGAGGCATTGTCAGAAGTGAAAGAAGCAACTATGAGGCTTGCTCTTAAATACATTTTTGAAGGTGTTGGCTTGAGCAGGCTCAAAGTCAACAAGGAGGTGGGCATGGTAAGGCTCTGATGTTTCTTCATCATCAGGTTGGCTTGGGGTTTTAGACTTCTTCCTCTTGGGGGTAGAAGTGGGGGCATCAGTAGGGGGAAAGAGATCCAACTTCCCCTTTAGAATCTCAAAGGCATGAGTATAGTCATCCTCATTTTGTCCTGGCATTAGAAAGTAAACCATTGGTAAAATTTATCACCATACTTCCCATGGATGCACCAAAGCTGGGAAAAGATCTTAGAGCATGATGAGAAGGTCCCATCAGCCAACCAGATATCGGCTGTCATCAATCTCTTAAGGTTCTCCTGGGTGGCATAGCAGTTGGTTTTTTTATGTTCATCAGGAACATCATCATGAAGGAAAAACTTTTCATCCTTGGAGGTGACTCTGAGCTCATTGGGTATATACAGTTCCAGGAGGGAAGTGGCACTTCTTCCCACATTGTCAGACTTCCGGCAATTATCACTCACATACTTTTGAAGGGATCCAAAAGTACCAACAGCTATCTTTTGGAAACTGGTCAAGTTGTGAATAGCCCTAGTGAATATCTCCTGGGAGTTAAGTCCCCTATTGAAAGGCTGCCTCTGGCGCAGGTACCACTTTGTTAGGCGCTGATATACCCCAGTTGGTTCCAGGCAGGTGTGTTAATTATTTGGCTTCTTAAACTGGGTGAACCCAGTTGTAGTCAGGCGGGCAGGGCAGGCAGGACCCTCACATTTGTATTGATGAAGCACCAAGTGCTTCTGCTCATCATTACACTTAAACATAAAACCATCATGATAAAATCCAGCATTGCCCTTGGAGGACATTATTGGGAAGGAGATGGGCAGGATATCTGGCAGTCAGAACATCTTTTCATAGTTGTATATATTATAAACTTTAAGGAGATCCCAGGTCTCAAGGTCATCCTCAGTTGATGTAGCATCTCCAGAGTTGTACAGGTATTTATGTTTTTCTTCTGAGATGTGAGGGGGCATCTCCTCTTCATCTTCCTGACTGTGGACAAACTTGTGCCCAGTTGGGCTCTTGGAGGGGCTGGGGGTAGGTTCCTCTTCAAAAGGCTCCTCTTCTGGAGAGAGGGAGGTCTCAGGGGTCTTCTTGGTGGCCTTCTTGGTGATCTTCTTGCTGGTATTGGGGCCAGGCTTATTGGATCTGGAAGGGGTGGCCTTCTTTGGGTTGAAGGAAGTTGACTTAGGGGGCATCCGGATAGCTCAAAGTTAGTATTTTTCAGTTAGTAAAAAAGAATATAAATTATTAATAAAAATATCCTTTTTAACAGAATCTGATAGCCAGAGTGCTGTTTACTATATTTAGTTAGTTTTAATAAATATTTTAATTGAGGTAGTTAACTCTATAATGCTTTTGAAAGGAGCAAAAAAGGGGTTTTGATCAGACAATTAGGGAGTTTCAATTTTGGCTCTTTGATTTCAACACTCCCTAAAAACATAAGAAAACATAGTAAAGTAGTTTTAAAAGCTATGGAAACAACTGAAAATACCTCAGATTTAAACAAAATGATTTCAGATTTAAATGAAATCCAACTCTCAGGTTAAAATATACACTCTGTTAACGGGGTTTATTGGTGTCAATGGGCAAAATGAGTCAACACAGCAACAAAGGGCTCACACACAAAGCAAAACCATTCAAAATACAATCAAAAATACATTGATTCACAAAAAAATGGTGTGAGTTGACTATTGGTGTACATATGTTTACTATGTGAATTGGTGACAAAATACACCCAAGCAAGGTGTGTCAAAATGCAAACCAAAAACAAAACACAATAGCAACTCACTACGTAAACAAAATCACTCATGCAATGTGTGCAATGTATTGTAATCATGAATGATACCAAGGTATCTTAAATAAGACACAAGATCTGAAAAATAAATTTTAAAAATATTGTGTTGGGTGTTTGGATTTTGGCAGTAAAATCTAGGAAAATGGGTGGATTTTTTTGAGTATTCTAAAATTAGTGTTGTAAAACCAAAAACAACTAATTAAGAAATAAAAAATCTATAATTGGGATATTGGGTGGGGAAAAATATTAATTAAATATACATATTCAGATAAAACCAAAAATTTAAATTAGGGAGTAACTTAATTGAAATTTTATTAATATTTTATTAAATTCTCAAAATGGAAGGAACACAGTAACAGACTACCATTTCACTTGTTGTGCGCTGCAGTTGCGGTCATCCCTGCAGGTCAAAGAATAGAGTTAGTGCAACCCAAGTGCCTACTCAAGGAGGAGACAGGAGAGGAGAGTTCCATAGTGACGCTACACTGACACAGCTGGTTCAAGGAGCACAAGCTGCTAGGGTGCAGAGCATAAACTCTTGGGTCCCCAAGCTGACCCAGAAGCCAACCAAGGTCACCACTACAAAGAAAGTTAGAAACAAAGAGGTAGAACTTACTTTGTATGTGTTCAACGTTGTGTACCAGCAAGAGTTGGTCCCATCAGCCATGCTGGAGAAGGTGAAGCCTGTACTTGATACTAGCTACAAGCCCTACGTCAGTGATGGCAATCAGGAGGATGACAAGGAGCCCAAGTTCTATCAAACCAATGAGGGACAGCTGGTGTTAAAAAAGGTTGCAGCCTTCTATACCAAGGTACTTATGCCCTGTGTTGTGCCCAATGCCAACAAGTCAATCCCCACCGCTAAAAAGCCCTCCCAGAAGCGCATCCCCAGCATCAAATGCATCATCTTGCTTAGACTAATGTGGAAATTGGGTGATTACAAGGCGGCCATGGTCCTTGTTGGAGTGGATCCCAAGTACGCCAGCAAGACCTTCCAAAAATTAATCAATACTGGTTGTGTCCTTGCTGCAGAGAAATCCTTGCATGTTTCTACCATGCTCACCAAGGAGCACAAATGGGATTCCCCCAGTGGATTACCTGGGACTGCCATCTTGAACTGGCAAATATACAGGCCATGATTAAATCTACTTTTGGGATTGAGGCCTTGATTTCCTTTTACTACCATCTGGTGAAGGGAATGTGATTTTTTTGGAAAAACTTGGGGTATCCCCCTACAACAGAAACAGCCCAGCCAACATTGACGTCCAGAAAAACTACGCAGAGGCATACACTGCCCTCAAAGCCAAGGGGACAGTCAAATTTTATTATATTGACAAATTGGCATTTGCCTTGTCAATGTGCAATGGGTATGGCTATGTCCCCAAAAGCTCCAAGAATGGGATTGCTTGGCGTTCTGCAGTCTGCACCACAGCCTACTTGATGGTGGCTCTCCTCGGTCCAAAGGGGGTTGAGCTCTACCAAATGATATTGGGTTCACATAACAGCAGGACCTTTCTATCATTTCTTCAATTGGTCCAGGAGCAACTGAGGCGCACAATCCCTTGCTTCACCAATGTCATTGTGTTGGACAATGTTGGTCTCCACAAAGTGGCTGACATTCTTGAAGAATTTCTATCAAATGACACTAGCATTGCTGTGGGCCCCCAGCAATTGGCCACAGCAAATTTGCGCTTCTCTTCCTCCCTGCCTATTTGCCCTTCCTAAATCCCATTGAGGAAGTCTTTGGGTGGCTCAAGCGAGTTTTCAAGCAAGGAACCCCAACTGGGACCAGGACCTCTTTAATTTGCTGCAGGCCAGGATCCACACCCTCCCAGCTGAGACCGTGGCCAAATTCTATGGCCACACTGATTTGTTCATCCCCCTGTGCCTAGCCAAACAGCCAATCAATTAAAGGCTTAGTGTGTCCAATATTTTTATATTATCTTATTTACTATTTTATGATTTGTTAATTATCATTTTATCTTTAGATGTATCCACGCCTGCAATCACATTAAGAAGATCCATCAATAGATGTAAGTAATTTATTTATTTTATTATATATTATTTTATTATGCCATCTGAGGTAATCCCAAACGCTCAATACTGGATTACACAAAAATATTTAAATCACTTTGGTCAAATAAATATAAAAATAGTGTTATAAAAATTAAACATAAAATGTACAGGTTGGAATTTATTTTATTACTGTATTATTTTATGCTTTTTTGAAACCCATTTACACAATATATTTTACAAAACTAAGTTTTCAGAAATAAGAATTAGAAATTTTATTATAATAAAATAATATGAATTATAATGATTTTTATTAGAAGAGAGAATTTATTGTGTGGGCCTGTAGTGGGTTCTTTGATATGTACCCACCCTGTGATGGAGGTGGCGCACAACCTCCACCGCCACACTGTGGACAGTGGATACACCCTTATTAAAAAACTCCCTTGTTGAGCAACTAATGATATTGCCAGTATGTTCATAGCTACAGATAGATGTTAGCCTTGCCAATGTACTCTACCTAATCCTATGCAAGAGCACTACAGACTACAATAGAATAGAACTTTGAAGATAATTACATTTATTGATACTGGAGTACAATCTAGCCAGCGGCTGCAATCTATCCAGGTGTAACTATGAACTTGTTGTTATCCTTTCTGGCATCTGTATCAATATATACTGCAACAACCCTTGTTCTTGTCCTTTCAGATAGTTCTCAGTGGCTACCTTTGCAATAGGTTTATCTTTGCTGGCTACGCCTATCCTGATTGGCTGTCCTTGGCACGTGATATGCTACTGGCCTTAGCAGGCGTCCATGGCACCTCAGCTACAGCCTACGCTCTTCTTGAGCTAGCCTACTGTCATTTATCAATTGGCTGTATCTTACATGCCTATTATTGCGCTGGGAAACTACGCCATATTTAGTTGATGCTTAGAAATTGTCCCTGTTCAGCCCTCCTACATTGGAAGGTAGAATTCTGGTATTCCATTTTCAGGGCTTAATCAGTGATCCTTTTCTGGTTGGCAAACCTTCTGCTTATTAATGCAACAAGTCAAATTAGGGATTATACGCTGTATAATAGCAGACTCAATCCATTAGTGACTCAGAGGATTATCTGCCGTGTAATGCTGACCCAAACTGATAAGGAACCTGATTATACGCCATGTAATGCTGATCTGAACTTGGTATTTCTTAGCCATTTGTAATAACTTGTTTGATATGAACATATACACCCATCAGGATGTGTGGGGCTGAGTTGATACAACATCCAGTAGGGTAGAATAGGTGATATACAATTGATGATTTAGTGATTACACACCATGTAATCAGTGATATTCACTATATTGGCTAACGTTTATACGGCGTATACTAGTTACATCAATTATAATAAAGCAAGCAATATACAGCGTCTAATCAGTACCCATTTGGGTGATGATCAGTGATATTATGGCGTATAATTGTTACATCTATCACAATAAACTAACAATGTACGGCGTATAACTGCAATATCAATTATAATAAACTAATAATTATACGGTGTATAATAACTACACTTGATTAAGTGATAATCATATGATAATACAGCGTGTAACTGTTACATCTATCATAATAAACTAACAATTACACGGTGTATGAGGCGTGTAACTGTTTAAGATCTGTGTGCAATGATTAGTCTGATCATTTGTGGTCAATCAGCCTAATCTCACATCCCTCCTGCTGGTGAAGGGGAGTAGGGTAAGGTGCAAACTGAGGAGCAGCTTTTTGGGCGGGGCTGCAAACCCGTAAATCCCTGCCAGGACCAGGGCTTCTTGGATTACATGGTCCATCAAGTCATATCCAGGGGTACCTTCTTCCCGTCAAGTGCAAGCCGGGCCTTGTTGATTCCCAGAAGGACCCTGTCTAGATCCTCTACGCTGGCGCTCATCCCAAAGAAGAAAAGATAGTCAAGGTAAACTACCAAGTGAAGCCTTTGCCCAGAAAAGACTTCTGTGAACTCACACAGTTTATTATAGACCACACTGATCTTCTTATTGTGCCTGGTCTTTGCAAAGGTAAGATCCATTGCTAAGGGGAGCCCTGTCTCATCTGCACTCCAGGCTAGCCCAAAGTCTGCAAGGAGGATCTTAGTTTTCTTGAATGATGTTGCGTCTGCACATCCAATTTGCCCACTGCGCGCCCAAAGTTGTCCAGAAGGTAAGATAGGGTATGCTCCAACTGGAAGCAGAAGCAAGCAGCCTCATGAGCCCAGCCCATCTCCAGTACATTCTTGAATGGGAGCGTCACCAGGAAGTCCCAAACAAGCTCAATGAATTTTACACAGTAAGCTCCACTGAGGTTAACTGGGTCCAGGTGGACTAGTTGGGCATCCTTTTAGGCAGTAACTGCCCACTCAGATGCCCCCTCTCCATGCGTCAGCCCAGCCAATGCCTCCCTGGACATAGAAAAGGACCCATGGATACAGTCCTCCAGCTCCCGCACAACAGGGGGGACAGATACAATTGCTTGGCCACATAAGTGGCATAATTTGCATAAAAGGTAGCCGTGACAAAGGGGACCAGGACTTGGCGGAGTTCACCGTCTATATTTTCTAAGAAAAAAGGTAAGTTTTTTTAAGAATTTATTAATTTTGTTTTTTAGGCTATGTTCTTGTGTTTCTTCCTTGCCCGCAGCCTTGGCCAGCTTGGCCATCCTTGGTGCAATCAATTGCGCTGGCAATTCAGTATCCTCTGCCCTGGCACACTTGGTGGGTTTGAGATGTTCATACATCTCTGGATTGTCAACCCAAACAGACAGCGCGGAAAGATTGTACGTCTTGAACTGGAGGCCCTCAATCACTGTCTTCTGGATGTTGAGTAGACACTCAATGGTCTTCTCTGGGGTGTCTGGAATTTTTGTCATTAGTGCCTTTGCAGACACCTTTTCAATTTTATCCCCAGTGAGGACGGTAGACTTAACTTTGGCTTTGGCCTTGCGGTCAATGTCCTTTATTTTGGCACTTGCCAATTTGAGGTCTTTGAGTAGTTTTTTGAGTTCTCTCATTTGATTTTTTACTAACCTTTCCATATGTTTTTATAGCTTTTGCCCCAATAAGTTCTGTATTATTTTGATACTGTTGCCTCTTTGTTTATTTCTTTTTGTTTTCCCATATACTACATTATCCCATCTTTTTACCCATTTTGTATATGTTTTATGCTCTTCTTGATATGTGTTGTTTGCTTTGTGTTGGCATTTTTTCCTTGATTACCATATTATTTTTGGCGCTTGACATAGCCCCTTGTGAAAATATTAACAACAATTTGGTGATCAGCTAAATTTGAATTAGAAAATTATAGTGTTAACTTTTTTAGATAAAGTTGTCACTGATCCAAATTCAAAAACTTAATGATAAACTTTAAGCCAAACAGGAGCCAAGTGATAAAGTGATTGTTGTGACATAAAGGGTCATTCAATAATTCTTTGGTGCATGTGCGCTAATTAATATGATTGGCTAGATGTTTTGCCACTGTACGCCATTGCCGCTGTGGCAAGTTGTTGATGAACTAGTGCCCAATCAGCTACTGGGTTAGCACTAGTCCATCAACAACTTGCCACAGCGGCAATGGCGTACAATGGCAAGACATCCAGCCAATCATATTAATTAGCTCACATGAATCAAAGAATTATTGAATGTCCCTTTATGTCACAACAATCACTTTATCACTTGGCTCCTGTTTGGCTTAAAGTTTATCATTAAGGTTTTGAATTTGGATCAGTAACAACTTTATCTAAAAAAGTTGACACTATAATTTTCTAATTCAAATTTAGCTGATCACCAAATTATTGTTAATATTTTCACAAAAGGTTATTTTTAAGTGCTAAAAATAACCGTGTTCTGGATCCAGATACATAGCATAGTAAATATATGATTTTCTTAGAAATAAGCTGAACATAAAAAATAAAACCAACTATAAACAAAGAGAACATGAACAATTGGAATTCAAAATACTGATAATATAAATAGAAAATTTTTGGTGACAGGGGTTTATTGCGGCGGGGGATAATGATGCCTAGGAGGCAGAATAACACAGGAAGGTAGACATAGAGGCGCTGCTGGCCTGGTAGGTCTGGGATTGAGTGGGTTGGGCTTGCAGGTTAGGGGTGTTGGTGGCAGGGGTGGAGGCAGGAGGATTTTGTGTGATGGCTGCCATATAACGCTTGTTGTATTCCTCATTGGCCATTGGCTGGATGGGCTGGTAGGTGGCAGTGGCCTGAGGTGGAAGGCGCTTATCCTTATGTGATTGGTTGCCCATGTTCACATGGAAACCATTTGCGCAAACAAGTCAGCCATTATTTGGCAGCCAAAGAGAAAATTGTGGTCAAGGACCCCAAGATAGAGGTTGTTGAAAGCCTGAGGGCGGCGCTCCTGTAATGTGGATCTCATGTTGAAGAAGATGACATCAGCCAGATGGACGTCTGCATGGCTGGCGGGGTAGACTGAGGCCTGGTGCCCGCGTCCCTGGATGGCCTCAAGCATGGGTTGAGCTACCCTCCATCTGGTGGCTCAATAAAACCCGGTACTTGAGATTTGAGCCATCTCAGGAGTCAAGTAATCCACCGAGGATATGGCTGTATGAGTAGCCATTGATGAAATCTGGGTTTGTCCAATAGTAGGCAAAACCCTTGGCTAAAACAGCCAGAAATGCACCAATGAACGTCCCCTTCTTGACCTTCTTCCTTCTATTCTTGGCGGAGGCTTTTCCTTTCTTGCCAAAATCATCAAAAGCTATTGATAGCTTGTAATAGGAGATGAACATGACAACATCAGTTAGACTAGTCAGGCATTGGACCAGGGTTGATTCAATGGCAGTGTCATACGGGAAATCCTCAGCGCCATCCCATTGGACACCGGCAAAATTGGTAAGAACCTGTATGGAAGCCACCTTCCCATACATCCAGAGCTGCACCATGCGCTCAGACACCCATATGTTATGGTGCGCAAGTTGCTTCTGGACCTGGGTCAATGGAAGCTTGGGATCCCGCTGGAGGAGGTCAAGCATGATTGGGTATGCCTCAGATATTTGTGACTCAGGGGCCTTCTTGGGCTTCTTGGCTGTCCCAATCAGATTCCCCCTGTTCATCAGGTTGTTTAATTCCCGCATGACAGTAGCTTGGGTAAATTGCAACTGGGCGGCAATCTGTTCCCAGGACAGACCCCATAGATTCAGTACCACAATTTCCTGAAGAATTTGAGCAGTGATGATTTGTTGCTTGGGGCGCTGGGCCAGGGGAGCTGAAGCCTGATTGGCTGTAGGGGGGCAGGTTGGCTGGTAGCAGGAATTTATTCCAAATCAAGGTTGCCATCCTGATTGGTTGGTTGGTGGGCAGCTTGTGCGGGGATGGATACGGGAGCAGGGGCAGAGCTAGACACTAAGTGACTCTCAAACAAGTCAAAGCCATAGGGGTCAGTGGTCAGGTAAAGGTCAGCTTCCTTGTTGCCTGCCTCAAAGGCTTGGGTGTAAACAGGTGCCTCCATATTCTGAGCCTTGCCTCCATTGAAGCTGGCTTGGCTGCTGGCGCCAGCCAAGATATTGCTTGTAAAAACCATTGTAAAAAACCTAGGATAAAATCACTAAAAGTAAAAAATTTTAAAATTTAATAATTTATTTTTATTGTAATCTTATATCCATATTTGTAAGGTTCTCAAAACCATTCCATACAAATCTGGGGCCATAAAAAATGAATAAATGCCTCTGTTCCTTAATTGAATAGCTGTTGAATGGCTGTTAAACTGTTATATTTCTATTTTAGGCTGCTCACACTACACATCTTGTGTGAGTTCATTTTGTTTTGTACTTGTGTAATCTCGCTTCTAGATTGCTCAAGTTTTGTTTCATTTTAGTTATTCTGTTGGTGCCTCATATGAATCCTGATTGGATTATAATATACTCCGGAACAGCATCCATCCATTTTTCTTGTTGCGTCAGTTCATTTTATTGTGGTTTGAACTACACCACTTGATTTTTGATATAATTTCATATAATGGGCTAGTGAAATTTTGTTTTTTGTTTGACAGTCCATTTATTAACTCTATTTTTATAAATTAATTGAATCCTGAATCTTGCGCAACTTGGATTTTGTTCAAATCTGAGACCATTATGTTTAAATCTGAGGTATTTTTGGTTGTTGCCATAGCTTTTAAAACTACTGTATTAATATTCTGTATAATGTTTGGAAATATCAACCCAATCCAGCTATTCTAAGTGAAATATTTTTTCTAAGTACAACATAATTTGTCCTTAATTTAGTATACTAATCTTAATTTGGAACACAAATTTATTAAAGAAGATAAAAAATTTCAGGTGTTATATGTAAATAATGTATTTCAGAGTGTATATATGTGGTGAAGTGGATTATTTTTATTAGAATACTTTATTTATGTTATATATTATAAATTTAATGTTAAATCAGCTGAAATAAACATGTGGCATTATTAAAATCCATCATCATTTTAGTTGAATGTAATATATATGTTATCACAATAAAAATTACTTACAAGTTAAACCAGTACAGTAGTTTTAAAAGCTATGGCAGCAAGCAAAAACAATTCAGATTTAAACAAAATGAACTCAGCTTTAAACGAAATTAAAATGAATCCAAATCTATTGTAAATCAATATAAATTCATTTAAAATTAATTTTGTTTAAATCTGAATTGTTTTCGCTTGTTGCCATAGCTTTTAAAACTACTGTATTTACTATATAATTGAAAAATGGTTTGGGTGCAAGGTTTATTTGTCAAAATTTGGTAGTACAGGGGGGCAACTAGTTGGCAGACTGGGTTGTGAGTAAGAACTTGATTAGTGGGGGCAGGTTCTGGTCAACTGAGAGGTTTGGCTAGGGGCTGTGGCAGTTGAAAGTCCTAGGGATGTGTTGTTGCCTTTATTGGCTTTTAGAAATTGATAGAAAATGACACCATAATCACACTTAGGGTGCACATTGATTGGCTTGTATGCCAGGGACTTTTGAGGGGACAGCTGTGGGTCTTTCAATGATTGGCTACTGCTGTGGGCATTCAGGGCCACTTTGGTGAGCATGTCAGCAACTTTCTGATAAGGGAAAGTACATCATGGTTGTGGGCTGCACTAAAGACCTGGTTGAAGGTTGTGGGGTTGCACTCTTGGATTGTGTCTCCAATGTTGAAGAAAAAACATCTCCCAGGTGTAAATTGGCATGGCCAGCATAAAAAATTGAGACGCTGTGGCCACCTGATTGGATCTTCTCATAGGCCACTTCAGTGCATTCCATTGGGTGGCTCAGGAATATCCTAAATTTGGAATAGAACAAGCTCCAGGTGGCAAGAAGATTGGAGAGGAATCTGCCTTACCAGTACTCATTGGTGTAACTAGACATATTTTAGTAAAATAAAGTCCCTTTTGGGACAGCTACTAGGAATGCTTAATGAAAGTGCCCTCTGTTTCCTTCTTTTTACCCTTGGGTGTTTCTTTTTACCCAAAATGCCATAATCCTGTGATTTTAATGATAATTTATAGTAGGATATAAAAACCAAAATTCCCAAAATACTGGACAGGCAATGGGTGATGGTGGCACCAATCACAGGGTCATAGAGTAAATCAGAGCCACTGTCTAACTCATTGGCTGGCTGATTAGTTATAATCAGAACAATGACTACAAGCCCATGCATCCAGAGCTGCACTGTGCGGCTGGCAATGAATATGCCCTGGAGCCCAAGTAGGCAACATACCTGAGTCAATTGGAGGTATGGGTCATGTTGTAGAAGGTCAAGCATGATGGGATATGCCTCCTTGATCTGGGATTTGATCTGCTTCTTTGGTTTCTTGACCAGCTTGGTACCACCTCTTTTCAAAAGAGCTTGGAATTCACACCTAACCATTGTCATGATGACTTGAAGACAGGTGGAAATTTCTGCAAAATTTACACCACTCTGCTTGAGGCTCACAATATCTTCTATCACCTCATTGGTTACTAGTTTTTGTTTTTGGGGCCCACTTGGCATGCTGGTACCCAGATTAGGCTGGACTTGATTTGATTGGCCTGAATTCTCAAGCAATAGTTGAATTGGGTTGGAGGGGCCACAGCTACCTGCTCTAAATGTGGCACAGGCTCAGGTTGGGCCTGGTCTTGAGGTTCAGTGCATTGGCTATTGAAAAAGCCTCCCATGGATGGGCCTGGTGACACATACAACTTGGCCTTCTCACAGCTTAAGTTGAATTGGGTATAGAAAGAAACTATAGCAGCTGCACTCCCTTGATCAGCAGCCTTATCTTGGAGTTGATCCTGGTACAGCTCCTCAACAATATCAAAGTTATATTCACTTGTAAAAATCATTTTAAACAAAAACAATAAAAGTTCTATTAAAAACAGAAAAGCAAAGTATTTCCAGAGTATTAGTTTTATTTAAGGAAGTGCTCCTATTTGAGACGTTCTCTCAGACATGAATAGTTGAACTTAGAAGTGCATAAATAAAAGTAAATGCTGTAGATCCCTGTTGTGATCTGAGGCGTGGCACAGAGTCACAATGGGAAATCCTAACCTTAGGATTGGATTTTGTACTAAGTCTCAGTTAGAATGGTAGGGAAGGCTATTTGATTACCTTGTGGCCATGAATTGAATAATATATGCTAGACATGGCTAGAGAGGCACCAAAGTACGTGAAGACACAAAGACAAAAATGTGAATAGAACTTAAGTTTATTGGGTGAAAAGATTGGGAATATATACCGTGTAGCTTTACCACAAAACAGTACATGGATGGTAGGATCACTTGCCACAAGCATGAGTGGGGCAAGTGAGTAGCACAGAATGGCAACTGTGGTAAGTTTGACTCCATTAAAGTCAACTCCCTGGTACTTGACTCCATTGAAATTGACTCCCTTGAACTTGACACTATAGTAAAGTGAGAATTCAGCTTTTGCCCTGATTGACTCCCTGGTACTTGACACTTTTTTAAGTAACAGATCCTGATGTACTGAAAACTTTTAATATAAAAAATTAAGTTATACAGGTATGGTATACAAAAGTGACCCTAGAGAGCTCAAAAAATGCAATAAAAACAGTACCTTAATTAATAGAAATAAGGAGAAATAATCAATTATTTCTTATTTTACTATGTAATTTACACTCTTCATTATAAAAATATTTTTTAATTACCATAAAAAATAAAATTCCAATGAAACAAAAATAAACACAAACACAAAAAATAAATTTATGCAAAATATAAAAAAATTAATATTTATTTGATATAGTTCATATAAGCACAACTGTGAATATCATATGTTTTATTTGGAAATTAACAAAAATTAAGATATTTCACTTACTTCCAACTATAAATATTCATCTCAAACTTACCATGTAGACATAGAACAATTACTGCTATCTAATTAAGTTAAAAAACTTAAAATTAAAACTAAAAACTAAATGATCAAAGCTAATAAGTAAAAATTAAAGTTAAAAAGTTAAAAGTTAAAAGTAAAAATCATGCAGCTGAGCAAGCAAGCAAGTTTATTCCTCCTCCTTCTTTTCCCGTTTCATTTTGGCCCCTTCCAGGAGGGCGCTGGCAATAAGCTCAAGCTGCTGCTTAAGCTCAGAGGCCTTGTATTTGTGCTTAGCCGCACCCTGGATTGCCTTGGTGAAGAGGGTACAGCGGGTGGTTGGCTTGGTGGGGGGGACACGGTTGGCCAAGTCACGCAGCTTGGAGATAGTCTTCTCCTGCTCATGCTGCAAGAGGGAATAGAACTTATTGAATTTAGGGTGGAGCCCAAAGTTGGCCTTGAGGTTTTTGTGGTAAGCCTCTAGCGCTGAGGTAGTCTTGAGCTCACCATTCACTGTCGCCCGGTACACATTCCAGCTGGCCTTGGCACGGGCCTTGCCTTGCCTCTGCGTGACGGCCTTCCCAATCCACTGGGGCTCAAAGTACTCAAGGAAAGGCTTGAACTCCGGGTGCTTCACTATGTAGGGATCCTTTGAGAGCACCTCAAACCCCATTGCAGTGTGCTCTGGCTTTAAAAAAGCCAAGGCACTAAATTGTACCAGCACAAATCTGCAGGTGTCCAAAGTATCCCTCTGGCTCAACCTACTAAGCTTGGCGTGGGCCTGCACTTTATAAGCAACTGCTTGGCGGAAGTGGAAGTGAAAGTAGCACCCCTGCACTTCCTGCTGAACAGCTGCTCAAATGCATTGAACTGAGCAGGCTCAAAGTCCATAATGCATACACGAGGCCCAAGAGCTCTTAGCCTCACCTTTTCCTCCAAGTCCAGGGTGGCCTGGTCCTTGTCAGAGGCAGGTGGGTTGGCGCGGGTGTGGGGGGGAGTCTTCTTGGATTCATCATCATTGGCAGGAGGAAGGAGGGCAAGTTATTGGCAGAGGATGGAGAACACACGGGTATAAATGGCCTCAGTGGCCCCAGGAAGAAGGAAGAACGCGAGTGAAATCACCCAGATTTTAATCTGGGCATGAACCATCCAGAGCTGCTTGAACATCCGGGGGCAAGTGGCAAAGGTACCATCAACTAGCCAGGTTGACGCCCTTTTCAACTTCATCAGGTTCTGCTGAGTTAAGTAGCAGATTATACGGTCCTTGACTGCAGGCCCGTCATTATGAAACAGGAAGCGCTCCCCACTAGGAAGCTGCTTAAGCTCATGAGTGAGCGTGAGCTCAGAGAGGACGTCAGAAGCCTTGGGGGGAGGGGGATTTACAGCAATACACTTATTGCTGATGAATTTGAACAACTGCTCCTGTGAGGGTACCAACATGAGATTGTTGGGTTTGAGATGCTGGAGGGCCTTGATGGCCAGATCAGAAGCGCGGAGGTTGTCGGTGGTAGGAATGACCTGAACAAGGTACCATTTAAGCATGCAAGTGATTAGATGATTGGGGAGCTTACAAGTGTGCTCCCCCTTCTCCATTGTTACTTGCTCCCAGCCCTCAGTGTTCAACCGGGCCCTGCAAGTCTTATCCTTGCAGATGAAGTGCTTGCTTTTGGTCTGCCGCTTTTGGTTGTTGCAATTAAAGATATAATTGTTGGCAACGTAACCAGGGCCGCCCTTTACAGACATGATTGGAAAGTACCTGGGGAAGCACTTAGGAACTTTGAACTCTCTGTCCACATTGCAAATGTTGTGGATGGCCAGTGGATCCCAAGCCACATGACCAGAAGCTTTAAACTTCTTGGAGTAATCCTCTGGCTCATCTTGGGGGTCAGATGAAGAAGGAGGGGAAGAGCCATTGGGAGGAGGAGGGGAAGGATTCTTTGAGGCCTGCTTGGATGCCTCCTTTTTCTTACCAGAAGAAGAGGTGGGCTCCTTAGCAGCCTTTGCCTTCTTGGTCTGGTGCTCCTTGGTAGGCTTGGAGCCGGCCTCTGAGTGATAAAATGAGTGGTCGGTAAGATCACCATCTGATTTATTGGGGGAGAAATTTTGGGGGGAAGGTGAAGGGGATGTAGAAGATAAGGGTGGAGGGGGGATGGAGTGGGAGAAGATGGGGTTGGAGGTGATGGGGTTGGAGACTTTGCCTTTGCAGGCTTCTTGACACGCTTGGGGGTGGAGGCAGTTTCTTTGGAGCCTTTGGAGGCTTGGCGCTTAGGCTGCTGGCTGTTCTTGCTTGATTTTGTCTAAAGAAAAGTTTAGCATTGTAAATAAAATGATTGAGAAGATATTGCAAACACAAAGAGGTAAAGCAAAGCAAAAGTTGAATGAAAAGTGTGCAAATAAAGTTTTATTTATAAAAAACATAAAAAAGTAAATATAAGCAAAATAGAAACTCAAAGTATAGATATAAAGGTTAAAACATAGAAAGTAAGTGATTTTGTGATAAAGCATCAAAGATGTTAGGTTCAGCATAACATCTTAGTGTTAAATCAATGTAAAAGTTTAATTGAAAATCAAAAAAATATGAAATTATATGGAGAGCAGCAGAAATAGTAGTAGATTATAATAGCAAAAAAATTATGTGGAATTTTTTTATTGAGAGTTGAAAATTCAAAACATAGTAAAGTGTAGAGTTTGGCACTGTTGAACAGCCAGAAAAAGCTGAATTCTCACTGTTGAGCATGCTGGAGTCGAGCAGAAACATCAAATTTACTATGTTTTTTACATATAAACCTTGCTTAAATTTAAACCGGGTTTGAAAGTTAACCCAAAAGCAAGGCAGTTTCATATGCTCAAAGATAAAAAAATACAACATAAGTTAAAAAAGTAAATGAGTGGAAATGTGTTTATTAGTGATTAGGGTATGCTGTGAGGAGCTGGGAGTGAATTATTTACCATAGTGTTGGTTAAAACGTTAAGAAGCTCTCTGTACTAATCCCCAAGTTAAAGTGTCAAGTGGGTGAGTGTTGAGTGGTGCTCATAGTATGTCACATAATAATTTAGCCTTAATTCTGAGCCTTTGATTAGTTAAATCCAAAATCAATCAGGTGTCAAGTGGATAGAGTCAAACAAAGAAAGTGTTGAGTTTCAGTTTTTTATAAATTACATATGAAATCTCTTAATAAATTGGGCTTAATTTATGTGGCACCACTTAATCCAAAAACCCAGGAATGACATAATGTAAAACAAGTGGGGTATTTGATTAATGTCTATGCCACTAAATCCAGTATAGTGGTGCTTGGGAGCCTAATCAACGACTATGGACACTAATAATAAAAATATAATATTAAATAACAAATTTTATATAAGTGCATATTTATTTTATTAATAAAATTAAAATTTGGCTTAAAAAGTGTTGAACTGGTCACTTTTGGGTTTAGAGTGTTGAACACAGGTTTTTTTGTTTCTATTAGTAAATTTACTTATAAATTGCCCCTTAAATTGGTATTTTAGCTAACCAATTTATTAAACAGAGTTGATTTCAAGTAAATCCAACCTTGGTTTTTGGTTTTGAACCCCTAAATTACTAGTAAAAATTAGCTTAAAATTGGTTAAGCCAAAAATACTAATAGATGCACATATGCGGCACTCAACTCCCTGGTACTCAACACTTTGTTGAGTACCAGGGAGTCAAGTTTAAGGGAGTCAAACTTACCACAGTTGCCTGCAGAATCAGGAAACTGAACAATCGAATTTCCCAATTCAGAGCTAGCCTCATTTTGATGGGCAAAAGCAAAAGAGAGGGATTTTTCCTCAAAATAACCCACCAAAGGTGAAATCAAAACATGGTGAATGACGGCATTCACAACATTGCCCCCTCTAGATTGGCCTTAAGGGGTGGTACTTGCAGAGGAGCTTGGCATGCTCTTGGGCAAACAGTCAACCACTGGAAAGGAATTTCACAGTGTATTCTGATCCTTGTTTGAAGGTCACTTCCAAGAGCCCAATCCACAATGAGTCCAGCTTATGAGTGTGTCCTCCTACTCTATGCTAATAGTAAAGAACGTGGTCCCCAATGTTGAACTCAGGCAAGAGAGACCAACCACCATTGTTGGGAGAGGGCTCAAGCATCTTGGTCTTATATGCAGATGTGTAGGCAGTGGCCTGAATATCAATGTTATAATTAACTAGATCTTTGACATGATTTTGCAGGTTCATGGCCTTATCAGAGGAGAGAAGGGGGCCCCAAGAGCAATGGAGTGGTGGCTTCACAACCATACAACATAGCAAAAGGGGAATATCTGGTGACATAATGTTTACTAAGGCAATAGGCAATAAGAGCAGCAGGTAAGTATAGATCATAGTTTGAAGCATTAGAGTAGATGAGTTTCCTCATGATAGAAACCAGAGTGAAATTTGCACACTCAACTGCCCCATTAGTGGAAGGATTATAGGGGGCAGAGAAAGACTGGTGAGACCCCAAGGCTTCAACAACCAAGGTCACTAACTTAGCATTGAAGTTAGTCCCATTATCAGATAGCAGCACTTGAGGATAACCATGGAAAAAGAATACATCCTATAGCAGAAAGGCGGCAGTTGTCTTGGCAGTAATTTACTTAGTAGGGCGAGCTTCTACCCACTTGTTAAAATGGTCAACAGCAAATAGGATAAAGCAGCAGCCAGAGAGGGAGCAAGGAAGAGGCCCTACAGCGTCAATACTGACAGTGTGAAATGTGTGTTGAGGGGGGACTAGCTTGAACTTGTCTGAGGCAGCTTGTGGTCGCTGGAGTTGGCAATTGTGGCAACTAGCAATGACATCTGGAATCAGCAGGCAAAGGTTCTCCCAGAAGTAGTTTTTCTGGAGCCAGGCATAGGTCTTGGCAATGCCTCTGTGTCCTGTCTCCTTATGAGCTTGAAGCACCAACAAAAGGCAATGACTAGGTCGTACATAAGGCAGGTAGTGGTCTTGTACTTTTTTAAAAAGCTTATTGTCACAAATGAGTGTATCTTCAGATAGCTTATTTAGGGTGGTTTGGGCTTCTTCCGTCTTGCTCTCCCAAGAGGAAGTATATCCAATTAATTTATATAGTTGATCAGCCTCAGCAGGGTGTAGTGCAAGGATGGGCATTCTGGATAATCCGTCAGTGTTTTGATGTTGAATCCAGGGACAGTGCAGCACAGTGAAGTTGTAACCTTGCAGGCGGAGAGCCCATCTAGCCAGTTGCCCTTCTGGTTCCTAAAGTTGTTGTAACCATTTAAGCAAAGTGTGGTCAGTAACCACAGTGAAATGGGTGCCATACACGTAATGGCAAAACTTCTTGACAGCATGTAGCACAGCAAGGCAATTTTTCTCTGTTACACTGTAATTCTTCTCATGCTTATTCAGGACACAAGAGGTATAAGCTACAGGGTAATCCACACCTTTATCATCCAATTGAGCCAAGATGGCTCCAATGGCCAGGTCACTAGCATCAGTATATAGGATGAATTCCTTATTGTAATCAGGATATACTAAAATAGGGGCCTCTTTGAGTTTTTGTTTGAGGGTTTCAAAGGCTTGTTTCTGACTAGCAGTCCATTCAAAAGGGACATTATGCAACAGCTGAACCAAGGGCTCACTAGTCTCAGCAAAGTTGGAGATGAATTTTCTGTAGTACCCCATCATGCCCAGAAAGACTTGAAATTCTTGAAGATTGGTGGGCAGGAGAATTTTTTCAATGGCCTCAACTTCCTTGTTCATGGGACAAATCCCTGTCTGGGTCACCTCATGACCCAAGAATTCAAGACACTCTTTGAAGAAATCACACTTTGATGGTTTTAACTTAATGCCAGCCTCTCAAATCTTTATGAACACTTCCTTGAGGTGGGCCAGGTGATTGGTAAAGGTAGCACTGAAGACTGTGATATTGTCTAAGTACACCAGGACACATGAGAGCTTCAAATCACAGAGGATGGAGTCCATGGCTTGTTGGAAAGTAGCTGGAGCATTGCAGAGTCCTTGCAACATTTGTGTAGGCTCAAAAAATCCTTTGGAAGTGATGAGTGCAGCCTTCTGTCTATCTTCAGGAGAGAGATCAACTTGCCAGTATCCAGAGGCTAGGTCCATGGCAGAGAAGAACTTGGAGCCCCCAAGGCAGCGGAGAGCATCATCAATGCGTGGTAAGGGGTAGGAATCCTTTTTGGTCAAGGAATTCAGTTGTCGGTAGTCCATCACAATACAATGACCTCCATCCTTCTTTTTTAGTATGAGCAAGGGGGAGGACCAAGGACTTTGGGAAGGAATTAGTATTCCAGTGTCTATAAGTTGTTTGAGCTCTTTAGACACCTGAGCATCTTTTATACAACTGTGGTAGTAGGGTTTAGCGCGGAAAGGGGGAGCGTCACCAGTATCAATCTGATGAATGACGCCTTTAGCTAGACCATAATCAGTGCTATCTTTAGCAAAGATATCTGAAAACTGATCTAGTAAATCAAGCACCTCTTTTTGCTGAACCAGAGAAAGCTGTGTGAAATCTTGAGCAATGAACAAGGATAGGACTTGGGGCTTGTCTTCAGGTAAATTAAAATCCTGGAATGTACCAAAGGAATGTAATGATAGGACGTCAGGAGAATTCAATAACTTGCCATAGCCAACAACCTGCCCTCTAGACACATGTATGAAGAGGGCAGTTAAGTTGGCAACCAGTAATTTCTTGGGGTCTTTATGAGAGACATCCATGATTCCCAGGCATAAGTAGGGCTCATTGTGTCCTAGTGAGGGAGGAGAGTATAACTCTAGAAACGTACACTCAGGCAGCTTGCATGCTATTTGGGAGTCTAGGATAGCTTGAGGTCCATAAGGGATAGTCACTGCAGATCTGGCCAGGAGAGGAATCCCCTCAAACGCAGGACAAGCCATGGGGGGCACTTCATGTTGGATGAGTGGGTAAGGTATTTTAGGG
This sequence comes from Entomophthora muscae, assembly GCA_014839935.2. Lineage (NCBI taxonomy): Eukaryota > Fungi > Entomophthoromycota > Entomophthoromycetes > Entomophthorales > Entomophthoraceae > Entomophthora > Entomophthora muscae. The sequence goes on along the minus strand of QTSX02005009.1, from coordinate 16,597 downwards.
TGAAAACACCAGTGGGATATTCTAAGGCACATGTCTTGAGGCGCTTCTTGGGAACTTTAACAGGCTCTTCAAAGATCAAGGGAACTTTGTATCCTAGGATAGAGAGGTAGCCATCCTTCAGGTTGATAATTTTATTGTATTCCCTAAGAAATTGAGTACCAACTAGGAGGTTTTAACTCTCATTCTCAAAGACAACAGCAGGCACAGCCAAGAGTAGCTTGCCAAACTGCATGGGAAGAACAGAATAGGCCCCTATAGCGCGAGTCATGGATAGCCCAGCTGTGCCATACAACTGGTGATAGTTGAGGTTGGGGGAAAGCTTGAGCTTTTTAACAAGCTTTGAGGAGACAACATTAACAGGAGATTCAGTGTCCAGGACGGCCTTGATTTTCACCTTTTGACTGGATATTTCCACACACATGGTAGTACAACCAAAGGGGGGAGGACTGCAAGAATGTCTTGGGCTTCTGCCAGTTCTTTTCCCCACTTTTTAATCATGCATCTAAGGCCCAGAAACTCTTTAAAAACAGTCTGGGGAGGAAGCAAGAACAAGACATTCTTAAATACAGCATCAGCAACCTCAGCAGCTTCCTCAGATGACTCTACAAGCACGGGGGATCTCTTAGCCTGAGTAAGGTATGGGCAATAGACAACCTTCTTAGCTTCAGGCAGAGGCTTAGCAGTTGTTGTAGTTTTACCAGAACATAGTTTATAAGGTACTGCAATAGTTTTGGGGATGGCAAGAACTGATTACCCATAGGCATCAGGGTAATCAACATCTGAATTGACCATGTCAGAGTTGTCAGAGATGTTGTGGAACAGTAGTAGAATGGGAGGGGCCTCAGTGTCAGCAGGCTCAGAGTCAGCTATGGAGGGGGAATTGAAGGAGACTGTTAATAATTGTTAATCAAAAGTGTCTCTGCCTCTAGTTTGACTGTTCTTTTCCACCTGCTCTTTGGGATCAGCTCCTTCAACCCAAGGATTAGTGCAGACTTGAGATTGGTGACCTATCTGGCTACAGATATGGCAGCCTTGGCGTCAAGGAGAGTTCTGTGAGTTCATGGTGAGGATATGGGGGCCAAATGAAGACAAACCAGAATTAGAGGCGGTACAATTCTACCACACAATTGCTCCATAATGGGTAAAGTGTATATACTGCATAAGCGTTTTTATGCTCTTCATAGAGGAAAACATGTTTTTGGGCTTTAAAGTGAAGGCAAAGAAGCTGGTTGACCTTGAGGGCTTGAGCACAAGCCATGTATGCCTCATGCGTGGTCAACTGGCAGCTTGTAATCAGCTGCTGTCCTTCCATGTAGAATCTATCTGTAAATTTGGCTATAGTCTCATTAGGTTTGAAAGCAATTTGCATGAAGGTGTTTTTTTTACTTTCAAGCTAAGTTCACCACCAAATTTGTTGATCAGAAGCTGCTTCATCTCTTCCCATGTCTCAATGGTGGGCAACTTGGGAACTACTACCTCTTGGCAGGTTGGGTGCAGACAGGTCTGAATGTGTTCCTTCTTAACCTCATATGAGGCTCTTCTCATGGAAGTTTCATAGATAGTTAGGAAAGCTCAATGGTTGAGGTTTTGGGGTCAAAGATGTGCTTAAAGGTAGGTTTGAAGTAAGCCTCAGGAGATGGACCAACATTGTTGCTATCAAGTATATTTATAAGCAGAGAGAACCCTGCTTCATATTCAGAGGGGGGCTGTCTGGCCCATAGTTGACAAACACTCTCTTCAAGAGTAGTCAAGGTTTCAGAAGTGTGGGTGGCCAAATGTTTAACCAAATTGATCTGTTGCTCAGTAATTTCTAGGTGCTGGCCCTGAGTTGTTACTACTGTGGAAAGTTCAGCCAGCCGGGAGGTAAGAGAAGGACCCACTGAGAGGCAAGGTGCAAACCTGTCATTTACTGAATGAATTACTTCACTCAATTCTTGTATTCTTTGTCAATCTCAGAATTATCTTGTTTCAAGTGATCCACTTCATTAGCTAGAGCTATCAACTCCCTAGCACAGTGAATACAGGGGGCTCCTGACAAGCCAGGACAACAACCATCTTCATCCATAACCCCAGTTGAACTAACAGCAGAGGACATCACCTCACTCAAGGTAGTGACCTCTTGTTGCAATTCAGCAACTTGAGTCATAAGAGCAAGCACTTGAGGATCTGGCTTATGGGCTTTGGTAAGGCAATCCTGACTGCAAGTGGACACTCTTAACTCTCAGATGGCATCCCACAGTCTCTGCTCTCTATCTGCCAAATTTCCTGATGAAGGAGAAGGAAGGGCGTCAGGTTTGGGTGTAGACAGTTCATTTACTTGAGTCTGCAGTTTGACAATGGTAGCGGCAATAGCAGCCCTTTCTTGATCAAATTTCTTGCCAAGTTTGTGGAGACCTTTAGCGGCAAGTGCTGCTACTTGCTGTAGTTGGTCAAAGGAGTAAGCACTGAACTTGTTGAGCTGTTGCACAAGTTGTTCAAAATTGGAGAGATAGGCGTTCAGAGTGGAATCTACTTGGGTGCGCCAGGGCTGTTCCAACCGGTGAAACTCATGTAGACACTCTCTGACATACTCAGGGATAGACTGGCGCATTTTCTTGATGTAGTTTACCAAGCAGGCCTGGGAGGTGACAGAGTTGCGTTGAAAGTCTGATATCAAGGAAAACAGGGAGTAGATCCACTGCTGGTAGGCCGCAAACTGATCCCAGTGATGAGTGACGGCTGCTTGTAGGGATGATATCTCCTGAAAGTGGAGTCCTAACACCATCTGATGATGGGCTAAGGCAGGTTGTACAAAGGATGGCAATAGGTGTTCAGCAGAGCCAGCTGCTGAGAGGATATGTGTGGAAATTGTGGAGCCACAATCAATTTGTAGTACTCTGCTCATCTGAAAAGAAGCTGGAGGCAAGGGATGGCTCCATCACAGGCTAACCCAAGGGCTACCGCCATGACTTGTTCCAAGTCAGGGGTACCCAAAGGGTAAGCTACTAGGCGGGGACCATTCCCAAGGTTCAGCACAGTAGTGACAATAGGCGGGTCAGTGATGTCTTCCTCAATAGGAGGACTGGTAATTTTATATAAAGTTGGCTCTTGTATGGGAGGAGGCAAAGGTCCTGAAAACGTGGTTGCAAAAGGGATAACCAAGGGGCTTACAGCCCCTGTAATGAGCACCATTTTTGTTGTGATCTGAGGCGCGGCACAGAGTCACAACAGGAAATCCTAACCTTAGGATTGGATTTGTACCAAGTCTTGGTTAGAATGGCAGGGAAGGCTATGTGATTACCTTGTGGACCTGAATTGAATAATATCTGCTAGATGTGGCTAGAGAGGTGCCAAAGTACGTGAAGACAAAAAAACAAAAATGTGAATAGAACTTAAGTTTATTGGGTGAAAAGATTGGGAATATATACTGTGTAGCTTTACCACAAAACAGTACATGGGCAGTAGGGTCACTTGCCACAAACATGAGTGGGACAAGTGAGTAGCGCAGAATCAGGAAAATGAACAATCAAATTTCCTAATTTGGAGCCAGACTTATTTTGAAGAGCAAAAGCAAAAGAGAGATATTTGTCCTTGAAATAACCCATTGAAGGTGAAATTGAAACATCTTGAATGGGGCATTCACAACAATCCCTGACTATATTTTGGTGGATTCATCTTTGAAATCCACTATTACCAATTTGAGTCATAAAAATAATCATTATTGCCAAAAAAATAAAAAAATTTGTGTTTAAAAGTATCCCTTTTATTAATGAACTAATTTTCCTCTGATTTTATCATTGTTGCCATATAATCACTATCACAGTTGATGTATATTGTTTCAGAATGTGACTTTTTTATTTTTGCTCAAATATGGGCTAATTATTTGATGTATTAGCTTTAGGATTATATATTTAATTTCAATTTTTTGTGTTGATTAACTGTTTTTATAATCCAGACCTAGGTGGATGGGACCTTTATTGATTGAATCACCTTCAACTGGAACTAGCTGGGATTTTTCATGCAACTGAATTAATTTGTTCTGAACTGTACCAGCTTTGCTTATATCAACAGGCTTTAAAACTACTACAATACCTAAGAAATCAAAAGCACCTTCACTTATTCAAATAAAGTAAGATGAATTAACTCATTGACCACACATGATTCATCTCTTGTTGTCAGAACCACAAAAGATCCTGACCATCTTTAGTGTATATATAATCTTTTTGAGAAAAAAGTCCTTATATTATTCTCTTGTAACTATACCTTTATCTCAGTTATGATATAATCAAATTAAATCTTATTAAAATCAACCAACCTGTAAATGTGGCTTTTGAGCTTTATATATAGTTGATGCAACTATTTTAATATTATGTAAAGGTGATTTATGAAAGAATAAATGAAAAGAGTGTAAAAAATATTTTATTATGAATAATTTAAAGAAAAATGATAATTTACCTCAGCTTTGGTGTGGGATTCCTGTCCACCAGTCCCCAAATTGTGTCCTGGGTCATAGCCAGGGACTGGCTGGAAGGGGTTATCATTATCTAGTAAGGGAAAATGTATCTCAGAAATATGTATAGGGGTCAAAATGGGCTTTTATTCACTCTCAGAAGGAAGATCCCCTTAGAAACCTTCTGGTATATGGCCCGGGGGTCAAAGAAACAATATGGATTTGCCAATACTTGGAGACCTCCAACAATATTTTGGACTCCTATACTTGGTCTTAGACTCCTGTGCCTTAGTCTTGGACTCCTACTCCTTAGAATATGACTCCTCCACCGCTCTTAAGAACCAGATTTAAATTCAAGCTCCAGCTCCTTAATCTTGGGCTCCTGCTCCGTTATATTGGGCTTCAGCTCCTTCTGTAGTCTCTGTGGTCTTTGTAATCCACTGGATCCAGTCCCTGAAAAGCCTCAGATAGCTCTTTTTTTATAGCTCCTTTTATAAGTCCAAATTTCCTCTCAGAACTCTTGTTTTTCAAAGCTTAAACTATCCAGTATTTTTTCTTCTACAATATATTAAACTTTAGAACTTACTTCAGCCAATGAAAGCCCTGAATTTTCCGCTTCTGCACCTCATTTTTTAGGCTTTAACTCTCAAGTTAAAGCCCTCAAAACACTGATTAAATAAACTCAAGCTTGCAGCCAATCATGCGCCTCAATTCAATGGTTTTGCCAAAAGGTTTACCCAAATGACTTGCGCTTGACCATGGTTCAAACTTGAAGCCGTCTTGCTCTGGTTAAACAACTGCTCCGCATTCTGAACAGTTTTGCTATGATTCCCATCACGTTTCTCTGGAAAATCTCAAGCACTTTTGCCTATGTTTTACATAGGGGATTTTTGAACCCTCAATTCTTTAATTTTTCTCTGTATTTCCCTGCATTTTCTTCAACATTTTGCGCCTTTGTCCTGCCTATTACTTGCCTCTTGTTGTAACTGTGTTGTTTTATCAGAGTTACACGGGGAAAAATATTTTAGAAACTAGATAATAATCTTTATTGAGAGATAGAAATTATATAGCTATTGTGAATCAATAGATAGCAGGAACATGATTGGTGTTCACACGGCTGGATGAAAGAGGGGGTGGCTTGATCCTGGTAATGAGTCAAGCGCCAAATTGAGGTATCCACCGTGAAGGATCATCATCTGTTCATGTTATTGGATTTGGTAATTCAAGTTGACTTCCTAGTCTGGCTTCAGGTGACTGGATAATTGGATTGCAGGTCACAAACCTGCTTGGTTGGAACATTGCTGGCGGGTTGAGCCTGCGGTTTTGACACTCTCAACTCTCCTAGTTGTTCTTAGCAAAATTTGCTTATTCAGCCTTACAGTTTCTCTGTCCTGTTTCTGGCTTCTTTCCACTCAATTCAAACTTAATAAATTTAAAGTTTAAATACTGTAAATAATTTCTTTATCTCTTTCATTCTATTTGTATTATATTTAATTCTTTTTATCTTATCTTTTACAGCTTAAAATCCTTATTTAACTGCTTCTTATATTAATATTTCCTCTCCTAAGGCACCAAAATCAGCATTCCAGTCTCTATATCCAGTCTGGCTAGTCCTTCTAAGACTTCTTCTAGCTCCATAGCTAGTCCTGAACTATCATCTTCTGGTCCTTCAACCAGCTCTTCAACCACATCTTCCAGCTCTTCAGATTAACCAGTAATCAGTCCATCTTAGACAACAAACAGCTCATTCCAGTCTTTCAACAGCTTATCAGTCCTCTGGCTACTCCTTTATCATGACCAGCTACCTCTTCATCATTATCTTTCAGTCCTTCAGCTTATCCTCACTAGGAATCACCTTGGTTCCACCTGCATAATAAGCCCTTTTGGTTCCAAACTTCAACCTGAACCAACAGTCCCTCAACTAGTCTTCACTGTGATCATACATTCCTTCTTACTAGTTTTATCTGCTGATCTCATACTATGAACTACCTTGGTTCTTTATCTCAGTCCCTGTTACTAGAGCCTGTAGACCCAGGCATGAGTCTACATTGAACTGGCGTTTGACTGGGCCCTTGCAAGTGGCAATCCACTTAGGCCATCCAACCATAGATCAAAGAAGTCCATGCCGTTGTTTTTACTACCCAGGTGATTAAGTCTGGGCTTATAGTCACAAAGTAATCATCTTTACTTCCCAGAGGCCTGATCACACCAATTTCTGCAGCTGCTTCCTCAAGCAAACCATCTTGGTGACACCTCTGAGCAAATATATGCCCTTCAATACTCACCTTGGGATCTCCCCAAAGCTCCCATGGGGACATAAATGAGGACATCCTACCAGTCCATTAGGTAGGGTGCTTGCTCACAGACTTCCTGTAAGCGTATCAAGGTACATAAAGATCTCAAAGCTCCTCCCTGTCAGCCTGTTACCTGCCAGGGGTCCAAAACTTACAGCCCTGGTAGGTGAGTCCCCCACCATGCTGGAATACACTTCTATCCTGGCAGCCCGTGTTACCTGCCAGGGTCTAAATATCTTCCAGCCTGAGTAGCATACACTACCCATCAGGATGGATCCCTCCCCACCTCAAGCAGCTAAAGTTCCCTGCTGAGCTATTTTATTCATCACCCCTAGCAGCCACAGTTCCCTACTGGGTGAGGACCTCTAGCCCAGAGCAGCCAATATCTCCTACTGGGTGGGGACAACATTTGCCTCTAGTAGTCCTTTGTTACCACCCTAGCCATACATTACCTTCCCTAGTAGCCATTATTCCCTACTAGGCCTCTACCTGCAACAAACTACCAAAATTTTACTTGGCCAACATCTGTCCCGCCTGCAAATCATCAAACATGTGGACCATCACACTTGGGATGGTTCATTATCTGTATTTTAACTGTGTTGTATTAGTAAAATTACACAGAAAAAATATTTAGGGACTAGACTATATCTTTATTGGTTTATAGGTGATTATATAGTTTGAGTGAATCCTTTAGGAGAAACAAAGGGCCTACTGATCAATCATTTGGGTATTTAGAGAGTGTCTTGATCCCAATAATGAGTTAAGCGCTTAATATAGTTTGCCAGTGAGCTTTGGATTATTGTTAGTTTGAGTTTACTTGTTTAACAAATCAAGTTAGTTTCTGCTTTTGGCTATGTATGCCAGGGTAGTCAATTTGAAGCCAAATGTGTTTTTTGTGTGAAGTTTTGCTGTGGGAAGACCCCATAGTTTTGACATCTGCAACCTAAAGGCTTTGGTTCATCTACTTGGTTGCTTCTAAAGCTTCTCAGATTTACTTAAATGGAGAGCTATCTGAAGATGATTATATTGATGCAAAGGGTGTACCTTAAAGTATTCATGTTTGGGTGGTTTAGGCAAACAATTTCAATTTCTTTAATGGTAACCCAAGATATTTAAAGTTATCCTTAATTTAATTTACGTTAGTTGCCTAAAATATTCATCAGCCTAAGTTTTTTATAATTAGGATTCATTTAAATATGGTATTTATTAAATCAAGTTGATGGTTTATACTGTACTAATATTAGGAGTATATATTTTATAAAGACTTGGGCTGAACTGGGTCAAGTGATTGTGGTATTGCAGAGAAGATTTTCAGCTGTTTGGTGTAAATTTAATGACTTTTGTTTCCATTGAATTGAAAGGTTAAGTGATTGTCTCAGCTTAGGATGGTAAACAATGATCGGTATCATAATAATTGTGACAAATTGAAAGTGACATGCTGATTGTGCTGTAGTTGATTTGGCCTTTCAATTTTATTGAGGACTAGGTGGATGGCCCATCCAAGGACAGGTATAAAATCGAATATAATGTATTAATTCAACGCATTTTATTGTATTTTTATGTTGGGATTAATTATAATCTATTTAATTTAAAGAATTAATTGAAAAATCTTTTCTTAAAAAATTAATTTGATTAATTTAAAATAAAATTGTAATTCCAAGTATAAAATATAATGCGGAATTTTAAATAATTTTAATATTACTATAAAGTTTAGCAAAGCTAAAATAAATACTTAAAAATTCAATACATTATTCTCTAAACTTATCTAAATATAGAGTTTATCTCAGCTTTAAAAAAATAGGGGCATCAAGATAGCTTAGTATTCACATACATGTGTTGTTTTTGGGTACAACACACCACCTCAAAAACACCATCTCAAACAACGTTATTTTGAAATACAGCATCTCAAAATTTGGCTATCTCAATTTTATAGTAAAATTTCATTTCAATTTATAGCATTACAACTATGAAAAATGGGTTTTAAAAATTTAGGTTTTTTGAACTCCAAAAAATCCAAAAAAAATTAAAATTTAAAAAGCATTTCTAGTCTTAAAAAGCCTAAGAATTTTAAAGCTGCAATAAAAAAGGTGGTCAATTAGAAGCAACAAGGCTTCATAAAGGGCAAAAACAAATCTGCACAAAAACAACCATTTTTGTCTATTGCAACTATGTCATAAATTTTAAAATAAGCAAATATTTGTAAAAAAAATCCCTAATAAAAGTCAAAAATAATGAAACTGAAAAAATAAAAAGTGCAATAGTTTATCGAGGAAGGCTCACACATTAGTTGACAGTGCTACTGAGATGGCCTGAAGAATCTTAAGCTTTCTATCTGAGGTGCTCACAGGTTCTAAGGGTAAGGTTGTAGTAGCTGAGTAGTAACTGGGGGAACACAACTAGACTAATATATCCTTACTTGAAAGAACCTGTGTATCTGGGCTCTGCAAGTAATCTAAGAATGTTAAGTTTGTTGTTATAATCTATCCAATGATGTCTTTATTGGGGCTATATGAAGGCATTATATAGTTGGAAGTGAGGGAGGGGGAAAAGAGGGTGATTCATCCTGACTAAAGTCTGGACTGAGCAGGAACTAAGCTATTCTTGAAGGGCTGAAACATTTTGGAGAATATTCAGAGAGAAAGGGCTTAGTTTGAGTGGGATGTGAATATATAAACATGCGATCTTGGGGTCAGGTGTTCATAGCAAAAGTAGGACCAATTTTTAGGAACTAGGTCTATAACAGGGTTTCAGAATGTTCACCTGGGGGATCATGCTTGTTGGTAAGGAGCAAAAGGTCTCTATACCAAATTACATAATGGGGAAATCAATGCTACTAATCACTATATGTATAGGCTCCTCCAATGAGTCACCAATCTACACATCTGCAGATAGCTTCAGATGTGTAGATTAGTCACTAATTGCCTTGATGAAAGTCACCACAATGGGTCACTCTCTGACTCATCTGCAGTTAGCTGCAGATGCGTAGATTGGGCACTAATTGCCTCAATGAAAGTCATCACAATGTGTCACTCTCTGACTCATCTGCAGTTAGCCATAGATGTGTAGATTGGTGACTCATTAGAGTAGCCTACAAATATGGCAATTAGTCACTAATAGCCTCAATGAAATTCACCACAATGGGTCACTCTCTGACACATCTGCAGTTAGCTGCAGGTACGTTGATCAGTGGCTAATTGGAAATTGATCTTTATGTTTCAATGGATAACTTTCCAATTAAAAATGCAATATAGTGCAGCAGTTCCCCTATACTTTTCCTTATAGGGTAGTAGTCTCAATATGGTAATATCTGCAGGCAGTGTCCTGCATCACAACCATAGTGGAATAATTTTAAGTTGTTCTTAAAATAAGTGTCTTGGATTAATACTATAGGAATATCTTATTATTGTGTTGTGGAGTTGAATGTACAGGTATTCTGGTTGTTTCAACACACTTAACATCCAGTCATTGCCTGGATTGGTGCCAATTCAATATACAGTTTGAAATGCCAAAAATGGCAACAAATCAATATCAAATGACTTGTACAGGTAAACAGCAACTCAAATACATTCTGCACATGATTGCCCTTATCTTTGATCCAACTCAAATCCTCACCACAGCGCAAGCTATATAAGATAAAGTATTATTTATTAAATTATACTTCTCTTCTTCTTAATTCTATAATTGAAGCTTCCCCAAAAGTTGCTCCTCATCACTGATAGCAGCTACAGTTTTTTGACCACACCTATGAAAGAAAGACTGACTGAACAGAACCCGCCCACCTTTGCTCACGTACTAAACCAGGCTACATCTCAGTATACCTGGATAACGCACTTCTGCGCCCACAATATCAACAATATTATAACTAGTGTATGTACCATAATTGAAGGACTGGTCATGCCTAAAGCATGCACCAAGATAATTCAATACTATCACTCTCTTTAACCACAAACAAACACAAAACTGCCTATCACAGTCAAAGTTACCAACACCAAGTACATTGGTATTGACAATTTCTTTGGTAAAAACAAAGAAAACATCATTAACTGGCTGAACACTCAGCCACTTAACTCTGCGCCAACCACATCCCCATAAAAAATGGATTTAGGAAGCCAGCAAGCGCCTGTACAAGGCCACAGCTAACAGGTTCACCACTTGGGCTGGCTCAAAAACTGATAACCAGCTTAACAACTGGGAAGAGTTCAAAGCTGACATCACTCATAACTTCTTCGTCACTGCATCCCTCCAAGACATTGCAATACAGCTCAGCAATCTTTCTCAGAAGACCACTGTCACAGCTTACGCCAATAAATTTGAAGAGATATGTCGCAAAATCAAAAAACCAGCACAAGCTGACAACATGCACACTAGAGCATCATTCATCAGTATAATGAAACCATTAGTTGCTTCCTTCATCCTTCCAGAGGCCAATAACACCATGCCTGCACTCATTGCAGAAGTCAAGCATGCAGAAAAACGCACAAATATGGAATATGCTGCACACAACAGCAACCACTCCTCCAACAGCAATGACAGAGAGAATTCCAATGGCAACAAACACTAAAAAACCAACCATAACAGTGGCAACTCCAATAAAAACAATGAAAATTACATCCAGAGCGCAAACTACTCCTGTCTCAAGAAAGAGGACACCACCAAAGTGAACAATGCTGAAACAGCAAAACATTATAAATCTGACCCAAAATTCTCTGACCTCAAAAATCTCAAAACAGAGGAACAGGGAAAAAAGGAGGGTAAACAGGCTTAAGTGCCCTGGTCTCCTCCCAAACCAGCAATAAACTGTACCAAGGCACAAACTTTGCTGCTTGCATCCCACATGTCCCACAATCCTCTGTTTTTATGAATGTAAAAATTAAAGATTGTTCACAACTTTTTGTCTACCCATGCACTTATAAATCTCATACACATAAAATTTTATTTGACTCTGGTGCACAACATACTATGGTTAGAAAACCATTTGTAACCAAGTACAAAATACCAGTTGTCAAATACAACTCCAAATGCGTCAGAATGGCAGACAAATCAAAGGTTCTACTTGAAGGCAAAACAACTCCCTTCAGAATTGACCTCTAAGGCATACAAATGTTCATCAAAGGACTTGTTATGAACAACATAAACTACAAAATTAGCAGGCATGGAATGGTTCACCCAAGTGAACCCCAGTGTATGTTAGAAAACAAAGACCATGACCCACAAACACAATGGAGTCAATTTCAACATCATCAAAGAGCTCAACGACCTCATCCTGAGAGACACAGTATTTGTCCAAATCATAAATCAAGACGCCTCAGAACGTCTAACCAAAGACAGTACGCTCCAGATAATGAGTTACAATAAATTCAATAACGTACAAACAACCAAAATTCAATCCCCAGAGCTTGCAGCACTCCTAAATGAATACACCCATTTATTTAATGAAGAGCTAACAGAGCTACCCCCTGACTAGGAGGTCAAACATGACATTGACCTATGCAAGGCCATGCCCAAACCTGCAACCCTCTATAGACTCTCCCTCATATAGACACAAACTCTCAAAAATCACATTGAATATAACCTAACTAAATTCTTCATTTATACATCTGAATCCCTGTGGGGGCAGCAGTGTTTTTTTGTAAAGAAAAAGGAAGGCTCACCCTGTCTAGTAACAGACTACAGAGCTCTCAATGCAAGCACAGTTAAAAAATATCCCCTTCAACTTATAGAGGAACTGTTTGCAAGACTCTCCAGACCCAAATTTTCAAAACTGACTTTACCTCAGGATACAACCAAGTAGAAGTAAAGGAAAAGGATATACAAAAAACTGTGTTCCGACGCAATTTGGATCCTTTGAGTGTAGGTCAATGAACTTTAGGATGACCTACACTCCTGCAATTTTTGTTGCTATTATGAACCAAGCACTGAACGGTCTCTCAAATACATTATGCTACCTTGACAATATTATCATATTCTCAAAAGCCAAAGAGGAACACCCCATGCATGTCTGCAAGACACTCAATCAACTCATGAAGCACAAACTCTATGCAAAGCCTAGCAAGTGCCAATTTATAGAAAATGAACTCTTATTCTTGAGCCACATTGTCTCTGAAGGTGGCATCAAAGCAGATCCAGATAAAACAAAAGCCATAACTAACATGAAACGCCCCACCTCTGTCAAACAAGTTAGATGCTTTCTCAGAATGGTAGCTTACCTAAGGGAATACATCAAAGACTGCAGAAAGCTCACCACATCAATCAATGACCTAACCAAGGGTAATTCCAAAAAGAAATTCATCTAGACACCAGAATATAATAATAATTTCCAACTATTAAAGCAAGCTCTGATTGAAGCGCCAATCTTACAATACCCTAATGACAACGGGTGCTAAAAGCTTGAGCCAGATGCCATTGACACCACCATTGGCACAGTACTAAGCATCTGGCAGCTAGGGCAGCAAGACTTCTTTTCAGTATGCTACAATAGTAGAAAACTAACTAACACTGAGAAGAGGTACCCTATACACAATAAGGAATTACTAGCAATATACCATGTATGCAAGAAATGGAGATGTTATCTAGAAGGACATTTAAACGTTTGATTAATAACTGATCATAAATTCTTAATATACTTCAAAACTCAGAATGCACTCACACAGCAACAAGCCAAATGGAGTCCCTGCTTGAGCAGCTTAACTTGGACATCCAGTACAAAAGGTGGGCAGAGCTGGTCACAGCTGATGCTCTCTCTATTCTATGTCAGCCAAGAGATGATCATCTTGACCACCTGGCCCTGACTGGCCAAACCTATATAACACTGAGTATAAAACCAAAGGGAAAGACCCCTCAACATATCAGCTAACTCATGACACGTTAGTAAGAAATGAGAAAAACTTCAATGTATCAAATGGTAAAGTATACCACATCATAAAAGACAAAAATTTCCCCTACATTACACTTGTACAAAGGGTTGATACTATCCTCAGACATCACTGCCTACTAGGACACACAAAGGCTAATAATCTATACCTCACACTAAAATAAATAGTATAGTAGCCTAATCTAAAACAAGACATCATTGACGTTCTTAAGAAGTACAAAGTGTGTGAAAAATACTCGAGAACCAAATCTCACAACCTACAGTTAACCCATTAACTGACCCAGAACAATCAAGGCTTGGAGGATGGATGTAGTGGGACTTTTCCCAGAAGCTAAAGCAAAACGACACTTCTTAATTGTAGCCATTGACTTTTCAAAACTCTGGCCTATCTGCTGGGCAACCAAAGACCACAAAGCAGAAAAAATCAACTGCTTCATCAACAAGGCAATAATAGCCAACTACAGAACTCCAGACTACATCATAACCAATGGAGCCACAGAACTATCAGGACTCATAGTGAACAATAATTTAAAATAAAAATATCAAGCATTCCACAACTTGCCCTACAGGCCACAGGCCAACAGCAGAGTTGAACGCCTCAACAGCAGCCTTATCAGGACCCTAGAGAAAATAATGGATGGCAAAGCCAAAGACACATGGCCACAATACATGAAACATGCATTACTAGTATCCTGAGTCCGCACCAATCAAGGAACAGGCTATTCACCGTTTGAGCTAACCTACGGTACAAACCAGAAATAATCACCTGCAACAAGCAGCCATACATAAAGATCCCCCCAGGGAAACCCCCCACAGTAGAACAGGCTCCAGAGCTACAACACATACACTTCAAAGATAAGATAGCAGAAACCAAGATACTCAAAGTACAAAAGATGACCTCTGCAGAGAAACCACTCCCAGTCACCTCCCCTGTCTGGATTCTTGCCGGAAAAAGAAAGAAGCTGGATTCAGTATACAGAGGACCAGGAAGAGTTATCAAATGCAGATCAGACAGAAACACCTACTTGATTAAGTTCCAAGGCACCAAAGACCCCATAATCAGAAAATTACCACAGATCCCGCCTTTGCCTCAGCAAAGGGGAACACTTGGCTAGTAACTACTAGCAAACAACTCCAGGAACATCAGGCAGCAGCCATCAAGACAAAGCCCCCTTCTGATGTACCAGAGTAACCCCTTAAGGGAGGGGTGTGTTAAGGAGCTGGATGTACAAGTATTCTGGTTTTTGCCAACACCTAACATCCAGTCATTGTCCAGTTTGGTGCCAATCTAATATACAGTTTGACATGCTGGAAATGGCAACAAACCAATATCACATGACTGTCCAAGTATCCAGTGGATCAAACCCATTCTACACATGACCACCCTTATCTTTGATCCAACTCAAATTCCTACCACAGTGCAAGCTATATCAGTCTAAATTATTATCCAATAAAATATACTTCTCTTCTTCTTAATTCCATATTTGAAGCTTCCCCAAAAAGTTGCTCCTCAACAATTTTATACAACAGGCTTTGATTTGGTGTGGAAAAAAGCTTATTTTAGTTTAAGATAAATGGTGTAAATCAAGATGGTTTTTTTGAGATGCATGTCCTACTGTTTTTTGTTGTGTATTATGTAAGTTCTGAAGGCTTGGGGTAAATTATTGTAAACTAAGGCCTTTAAACCAAGAATTTTTATATTTTTTAAGTATAAAAAGGTAGGCAAGGTTTGCAACAATAACTGCACTAAGGCCCCTAAAAGCTTATATGAAGTGAAGTAGGGACTAAGGCAACTTATTAAACCTAAGAAAACAAAATAAAGACCATTCTTAATGACTGAAGATTTGGTTGAAAAGTCATTCTATAAGTCTGGGAAGTGATCAGCACTAGCTGGGGGTTGAAACTGTCAACAATTAAAGTGTGAGTACCACTATAAATTTGCCTAACTGATGAAAGATGTAGTAAAATGGAATCATACAACTAAGCTGGAAAAAATATGAGATAAAAATTCAAAGAGGAAAAACATGAGTCACAAAGCCTAACCAGTACCTTTTTTGGGGTGCAAGTCAAACAATCTCAACTTGTTGTTGAGACTGGTAAACCAAGCCTTTTTATTGAGCTTGGTAAAGTGAGGTGCAAATTGGAAGTAAAGGTTTAACCTATAAAGTTTAGCTGATCATTGGAAAGAAGAAACCATGGTTTGTAGGCCAACTGCTTGAATTAACTTTAAAAAGTCAAGCTAGCATAAATGAGATTTTGGATGGAGAAGAACAATTATGGTGGGTTTTTAGTCGGTTTAAGCGAGCAAAGAAGGATAAACTAAGTTGGAAGCTTGGAAAACAAATAGTTGAGTGTATAATGAAAGGTAAATTGCTTGTGAGCCAAATTACTAACTTGGCGTATAGGTCCAGGGTTTGAATCCTGTAGCGGAAAGGTAAGAAGGTTTCAAAAGCAACCGTTAACCAACTCTTAGATTAATAAGAGGCTTGGAATAGGCTTAAAATCAAATACAAAAGTAGTAAAGGCAAGGGAGGAAAAGGAGAGAGTCAGTGGTGCAGGGTGTGAGAAAATAAGTTGGTTAAATAAACCTGGATAGTTTGGAGAGAAGTAACCCAAAAAAGAATGGTTAAAGGGATATCAGCTATAAATGAAGGTGAATCCTGACAATTAAGAGTGAATTTAGACGTATCAAATTGAGTTCAGGTCTTTGGTTATGATGCTAGCACAATTTCAGTACTTCATTCTGTATCTTAGCATCTAGAACAGCTAGAGATATCATGTTTGGTAGCATTTTGATCGAAATTAGTTAAAGAATTTATATAGATTCTCTAAATTCCATGATATAATTTGATTAAGTTATAATATTGTTACTGTTGGTTTACTTACTGACAATCTGATTAGGATGGTGGAATAGGAGGCAAGGTTGACTATGAAACAATCTGCATCCACTTAAATTTTGTGATGCATCCGACTGTAATGTTATATCATTGTAGATGAAAATAA